>NCQV01047945.1:10661-21357 GCA_002740545.1 Lophocereus schottii
TCGTTGCCCTCTATTAATAAAGTTATGTCAATGCAAGGTGAAGTTACACAAATGTAATTTCCAATGTTATGTAACAAAAGCCAAAGAATTTATCCACTAGTTTGCTAGTAGCCTGTGTACCCAAAATCAGTCCACAAATACTAGTTTAAAAATATACATGTATCTATATATATACATACTCTGAATGCATTCCACCAAAAGGCTTTGATGTGATCTGGTGTCTCCCTCCAACATCTGTAAGGAGTCCTATAGTAGCTGTTGATACTTAGAGTGACTTGATGAGATACTTTATTATCGTCAAGCCTATATTAAGAAAACAACCTTATAACATATTAAATAGAGACGACAATATAGAAGCCCTCCTCCAAAAGAGTATTTTGGTGTACTAACCATAAACCCTCTAGGGAAAGAACCTCTCTTGCAGCTAGATTGCCCATTGCATCAGATGAGCCATGGGTTATCATTGCATGATTAAGTGGTTACGATGGCAACTGCATCCCATCTAAATCAACAAGGGCATTTTGACCCTCCCTATCGTCGCCAATTGTTCCTCTCCATCTATCTTGACCAAATATTGAACGGGATTGTATTTGTGAATCCGATGTCATCTATGAAACCGCTAAGAAACAATCAGCTAAATTGTATTGCAATAAACAAATTAATAATGACACTAAAAATAGTATAAGTGTGAAACCCACTGATTATTAATTTCTAAGTGATAATGTCTAAAAAATGTATCTGCATCTATTGTTTTCTTTCATCTAGTTAAAAACAGCTTTGCATTTATATAGGATCATAATTCGAAAGCGAATTGGAAGCATCAAAGAGAGATATCTTACAGACAACACTTGGTATGTCAAAGAGTAACAAACTAAAAGAAAGGTCACATTATTGGTAGATAGAAACTACCGAACAACCCAGAACAACTAGATTAAGAATATTGAGATGAATTACATGGACAACTCCTATAGAGAGAAAGGAAAAAAACTATCCAGACATCTCACATATAACTATTAATGTATGTGATCCTCAATCACTAATCAACATTGTCCCAACTACAACTACTGAGGACAATTTCCAAACATTTGAAGAGTCGCAGTTTGAAAACCCAGAAAAGCTGACAACTCAAGCAAAATGCCGCCAAGAAGTGTGCAAGCTGATAATAAAGGATCATGTTCCTTAGCTGAGATGATGACAAAACACACATTCCCAAGGCACAACATATAACAGCCCAAGACGTTGTTATTGGGTTGAATTGCTAGCCTGCAGTTAATGGTACAGACTTACATCATGAATGTTACGGGCACAAACTAACAAAGTGATGTTTGTTATAAGTTTTAGCCATACGCAGTGTTAGCCATATGCATAGGCCTGAGTGCACCTATGACATGTAAAATTTTCCACAACATGGTCCCACTGACATATAGTTTTAGCCATCTGAATAGTCTCACTGCATCATTATAGGTACAAAAGAAAAAAAGGGTTTCGTACACAGTTGAATGTTAAACATATTTCCAAGCAGGTACTTAATTAGGTTCTGCATTCAGCTGAATGAGCTACCCAATCCTGATCAGAGCATTCAATTGAACGATCAACCCTATATATGTGCATTGGCAGCACTAAAATGGCATCTGAAGAGCAGATGTTGGTGAGTCACGCTTTCCCTAGCAAGAGTCATGTACTCAGATTTGCACGTCTGTTAATGGATAAACTATTGTAACTGTCACCAAGCCTTTTTTTAAACAAAAAACAAAAAAGAGGGTGGAGTTTGTTGCTCCCCGTTAGAATTAGATAAGTTCAGGGTTTTTACCTCAAAAACAAGGCAGTATTTAACACCATCACAGTAAGGCGACTTCAACAAGCAATGACAAGCTTAGAAGCCACAAATCAAGAGTCAATACCAATTCGTATTAATCAAGTTTAGTAATTACAATAAGATTGTAGGCCCTTACTTTGTTACTAACAACAGAGACTACATTATCCACAATCATCATGAAATTATTATAGTTGCTGAATCTTGTTGGGAAACGGAACTTTACATACTGATTAATTGGCCCTTGCTTTCTTCTACCAGCCTTTTTTTTTAATGAAATATAGAAATTTCGAGAAAGAGAACTCAGACAGTAATTAAAAAAAAAGAAGGATTTAGGTACCAACCTTCTCAGCATGTCTCTCCTCTGCGCCCTCATCCAACCTCGTTGCCAGTGACAACTCACTATCTCTTCAGTGGAAAGAGAACTCAAAGTCAAGCAAATTAACTGAAGAAGAATGTCACAGTATACGGAAAAAAAGTCACAAACCCAGCAAAGCAGATTATATAAGTAGATTATACAAGCAAATTATACGAAAATAAAGATACGAACCTAGCAAAGCGACTTATACGAACCCAGAAAAGCCATATATACCTACCAAACACGGGAAGAGAACTTAAAATTAATAGGCATTGAAAATGATACTATGGACAAATGAGTTAAGAGTTAATTGGCGAAGCTTCAACACTCTAAGCACTGATAGTGGGATGAACTAAAGGTACAGAAGCTAGATGATCATTTTCCAAGTGCATAAGGTTAATATACAGTGCATATTGTCTCTAAGTAGTCAAAATGATAAGGCAAGCAACCATTGCTATAGCTAGAGAGTAAGAATAACACATACTCGCAATTTTGAGTAATAGAAAAAAATTGACTTCAATGCACTGTGGCTTAATGTGATCACTATAACAAACTAATAACATAGCTATCAACAGAGAGTAAGAATAAAAATAACTTCTAAATTTTTACTAACAGAACAAAATTAACCTCAATCTAACAATATATTACTATAATTAAGCACAACAACAATTACCAACTCAGTATGTACTTACCTGACGGAGGCTGAAGAGTAATAGGAAGTCTATCTAAACAGAAGAAAACTATCTTGTAAGAGCATCATAACAAGAAAAGCGCAAGCACAAGTTCTCATATATTTATATACGTACTATATATGTAAAATCTAGTACATAGTGAAATTGAAACAATCAACCCATGAACATCTAATTCCCCTCTCTTGCCTCCTAATGGCCCCCCAAAAAAGCAAGTAGGGAGTGGGCTAAAATGGAACTGGAGGCAACCAAAAAAAAATCCTCAATGCAATCACTTGTAAATATAAATGAAGTAGTCTTGAACTTCAATCTAGACTATCATATAGTAAGGCAAACCTAAAACAAGAGTCAGACTTGAAGCACAAGCTCAAATTACCCACAATTTCTTAAACATGCAAAACCTAATCTAAACTCTAGCAAAAAAGCAAGTGACGATCAAACCTGCAGGACCTCAGATGAACTTGAGTTTCGAAGGTTCAGGAGCAAGGGAGCGATGGAAAAAAATCAAACCTTCAGAAGCGAAAATTAAACCCTTAGGAGCCCAAATGAAGTTGAGTTTCAAAGGTTCAGGAGCAAGGGAGCAATGGGAAAAATTTAACCTTCAGAAATGAAAATCGAATTTGAAATTTTAGGGCAAATTGAAGAGGCAGCATAGATAAAGAGTGAGAGAGAGGGTGTTTCCAAGAGACAGCAAAGGTTTAAGAAATGAATGAAATTGAAGTTGAATTTTTTGGGGAAATTAAAGAGGCAGTGGGAGATGACTATAATTGGTGGGAAGCTGAAATTTTAGGCAATAAAATCTCAAGTTTGTTTCCTTTTTTTCAGTAGAGTAACCCAAATTTGAAACTGAAATAAAAATCGGATTCAAAATAGAAACTAATTTATTAATCAGTTTCTGATTCGAAAGCGCATTTACTATCGGTTACCAAAATTTGAAACTAATTACGTAATCAGTTTTGAATTTAGAAACTAAAAAAATAGTTTCTGTATTTTATAGCAAAACAAGGTTTTTGAAACCAAGATAAGTTCGGTTTCAAAATGTGGTTTCTAAATGCGTGTTTTTTGTAGTGCTTAGTGACCTATTATAGGAAAATTCCGCATGTGAACGAAGCAAATCCCATGCCTTAGCGTTCGTTTTAACCAAGGCCCTCAAGAGAGTCCCCAAGGTCCTATTAGTCACCTTGGTTTGTCCATCCATTTGAGTATGGCAAGTGGTGCTATACTTGAACTTGGTTCCCATCTTCTTCCACAAGCTCCAAAACTTAGTGCCACGGTCCGAAACTACGGTCCTTGGAATACCGTGCAGTCTCATCACTTCCATGAAGTATAGCTCGGCAATATGAGTGGCACCATTAGTCTTATTGCAAGGTATGAAATAGGCCATCTTAGAAAAGGGGTCCACCACCACAAAGATGGAGTTTTTGTTCCTTTGAGTTCTTGGGAAGCCTAGGATGAAATCCATGCTCACATCAACTCAAGGAAGGGTGGGAACGGGCAAAGGTGTGTATAAGCCGTGAGGGAGTGAGTGACTCTTAGCCACTTAAATGTAGCACACCTTCTCAAGATGTCTTGCACATCCTTACTCATACTAGGCCAAAAGTAATGCTCCCTTAGCATGAGAAGAGTCTTGTTCTCACCGAAATGATTGCCCAATGATCCTTCATGAACTTTCCTAATAATCAACCCACGAGTGCTGCACTTTGGAGCACATAAGCTGGTACCTTTGAACAAATAAACCTTCTTGAATTATGAATTCCCTACTCAGATGCCTTAGACATTCCTTGTACAGCTCCCCAAAATCTTCATCATTATCATAAAGGTACTTAAGATGCTCAAATCTAAGGATATAAGCATCAAGTTGAAAGAGTAGGTATCTTCTTGATAAAGCATCGGCTCCGGGCATTGGGTCTACGGTTTAGCTTCCCGGACTTAAATTTAATAGTGAAATGAAAAGATGGGAGGTACTCCATCCATTTAGCATGCCATGAGTTAAGCTTGTATTGTCCTTGAATGTACTTCAAGGCCTCATGATATGAAAGCAATATAAACTCACTAGCTACTAAGTAGTGACTTCAATGCCCAAGACACCTAACGATGGCATAAAACTCTTTATCATATGTGGAGTGCTTTCTTCTTGACTCACACAACTTCTGACTAAAGAAGGCTAGGGGCCTTCTTCTTGAAGGAGTACTCTACCAATCCCCACTCTGGAAGCATCACATTCAACTTTAAAGACCTTGTCAAAACAAGGTACTGCCAAAACTGAGGCTTAAGTGAGCTTGGACTTGTTCTCTTCAAAGGCTCCTTGAGTTTTGGGGGTCAATTTGAAAGGTGAGCCTTTAATCACCTCAGTCATGGGGGCGATAATATTGCTAAAGTTCTTAATGAACCGCCTATAGGATGAGGCTATCCCATGGAAACTTCGCACATCATGAATGCTCTTCGGAGTAGGCCAAGGCGGAATGGCCTCCACTTTGGTCTTATCCACCTTGATGCCATGGGCAGTTACAATGTAGCCTAGAAAAGTCACCTCATTTGTGAAAAAGGTTCACTTTTTAAGGTTTCCATAAAGCTTCTCCTTCTCTCAATGACCTTCATGACTTGACAGATGTGGTCTAGGTGATCCTCTTCACTCTTGTGTAGATTACTATATTGTCAAAGTACACCACCAAGAACTTACTACTGTAATGCCTAAACACTTGGTTCATTAGCTTCATAAATGTACTTGGTGCATTAGGTAGCCTAAAGGGCATGGCAAGCCATTCGTACAAACCTTTCTTTATCTTGAAAGCCATCCTCCACTCATCCCCTTCTCTAGTCCGAATTTGATAGTAACCACTTCTCAAGTCTACCTTAGAAAACTCACTAGACCCATGTAACTCATCTAGCATATCCTCAAGTCGTGATATGGGATGCCTATACTTAATGGGTATCTTGTTGATGGCATAGCTATCCACATGCATCCTTATACGTCCATTCTTCTTGGGGACCAGAAGTGTCAGGACGTCACATGGGCCAAGGGAATCTCTAACCAATCCTTTGGAGATCAATTCCTCAACTTACCTTTAGACCTCCATGTTTTCTTTAGGATTCATGCTATAAACGGGTTTGTTTGGTAGTATAGCTCCAAGAATGAAGTCAATATGATGTTGGATGGCTCTTTATGGGGGTAGGCCCGAGGGTATCTTTTTTGGGAAAGACCTGAAGGTAGTGCTCAAGTAATGATTTGGCTATAAGATGGTTAGGAGAGAACTCTTAGACCCCTTTAATGAAGTAAGAATCCACTCCCTAAAGGCCTTGAACTCATAGTGAGAGGTCCTAAGTAGTGGTTCACTAAAAGTAAGAAATAAGTCAGAATACTCTTGGGTTTTTTGTGGTTTGCTTTTATGGGGTTAGGATAGGCTTAATGGGGTAAGGGTAATCTTCTTCGCATCCTTGATGAAGGTGTAAGTACTCAAATAACCATCGTACGTCACCTTTCGATCAAACAACCAAGGTGTCCCCAACAACATATGACAAGCATTTATAAGGATGATGTTGCACCATAGCTTATCAAGATAGTTCTTCCTAATTGAAAATGCAATCAAGCATCTAGAATTAACTTGCAATCCTTTACCTTGATTGAGCCATTAGATGTTATGTCATTGAGGGTGAGCCGAGGTTTGGAGATCGAGCTTCTCCACCATGCTAAGTGATGCTACATTAGTACAACTCCCTCCATCAATGATCAAGGAGCATACCTTCCCTTGGACCGTGCATCTTGAGTGAAAGATATTGTCCCTTTGCTCCTCCTTTGCTTCTATAAGACCACTTAATGCCCTCCTCAACACTAACAACTCTCCTTTATCTGCTTCTTCTATAACTTCCTCTTACTTCTCCATGAAGTATGCCTCCTTTTCCTCTTCACTTCCTCCTTCCTAGTTGTCTCCCATTCGGCCTAGGAGATAATCCTCCTATTTGTGCAATTTAAAGCTATGTGACCAAGGGCTTGGCACTTAAAACACCTTCTAGTGTTCAAAGGAATGGGTTGGGTCTATTTTGTGGATCTTGGTTATTTTCTAGAGTGGGAGAGGATGAACTCGAGGGTTTAGGAGGTGCGAAAGAGCTCCCCTTGTTGAAAGGTGGGCTCTTGGGTGGAGGTTTAGGAAAGTCTCTTTTGAGGGGCTTGGCTTTCTTTTATTGCTCTACTTTGTAGGTTAGGATGCAAACCTCATCAAAGGTAGAGTATTATTGTAGTTCAACCACATGAGCGTACATAGGGTCAAGTCCTCCTAGATATCTCACGATGGTTGGGTCTTCGACCTCTTATAGGTCACACTTTATCAAGAGGTTTTCAAATTCTCTAGTATACTCCTTTACACTCATGGTTCCTTGAGTTAGGTTGTGTAGTTGGGACTAACTATCTTGAAGGTAAGATGGGGGAAAGAAACGGTCATTAAGTTTTGACTTTATTTTCTCCCAAGTTCAGATTTTGCCCTTTCTCTTCCTAACCCTCTTAGCACACAAGTTAATCCACCAAAGAGAAGTATACTTTCAAAGCCTAAGGGTAACAGGCTTTACCTTCGTATCCTCCGGGATCTCCTTGTAATCAAAAACCCTCTCTATGGTATGAAGCCACTCTAAGAACTCATCGAGGTCTAACCTTCCTTCCAACTCTGGGACCTTAACCTTAATGTCATTAAGGTTGGGTTACATTCTCCTACACCTCCTTGGTCTCCTATATGGGTCCTCTTCACTAGAAGACCCAAGTTGATTGCTTCATTCTTCATCATCTTCACCGTGGGTAGATTCAGATGAGCTAGATAAGCGAGAACTCCTAACTGCTTTCTTCTTTTGCTTCAAGGACTCACCAAGTTGACGCTTCAAATACTCATTTTGGTTCTTAGTTTCTTCATTTTGAAGCCTCATTGCTTCATAATTCTTCATGAGCCCTTTAAATTTTTCCTTCAAAGCTTTACTTATACTCATGACTCGTAGTACTATTGGATAAAAAATTAGGCCACACTGGGAATGATCCAAAAGAAGCTGAACTGAAAGGCCTCACCAAACTACCATGTCAACGTGATACATCATACTGGGAATGATCCACAAGAAGTTTAGTTTCTATCTTTTCTCCCTTGAATCCTTTCCTATGAAAAATTTTTTGTTTGAGTGTAAGTTGAATTAGGCCACGCTGCAAATGATCCAAAAGAAGATAAAGATGAGCAAAGGTTTTGCTCCAGTCATACAGTTCAGAGTAAGTTATGCTCATTGATTATTAATGAAGGAAATCATGCTAATGATGTTCCCCTTAGCAAAGTTAATCTCCCTACTTATGTTTAGGATTTTTCTAAATTCCACAAACCACAAACAGGACCAAGAGATTCTAATTTCTTTCTTACTTCCAGTGAGCCACTTTTCAAGGCCCCATACCATCAGCATAAACCCTTTAAAGAGTGCATTTTCAATGTTCAAAAGAAACTAGAATGTCCCTTACCAAACCACCTCATAGCCATTCCCCAAATCCTCCAAATTTGAATCAAGAAAGATTTATTTGCTTGGTTAATCATATTTCAGCCAGATTCCAATCCATCCTTGCTTACCCATCACATTTGAGGGGAAATCCTTCTCAATAAGGGAAGGATGATGGAGTTGCCTCAAGGAATACTAATTTGGAGATTCAAGGTAGTCAAAGTAAACCAAATTAGTTATCAAAAGTCGAAGCAACAAGTCAGATTTTGTAAGTCCAAATGAAGCAAGCTGCCAGGTTAATTTCAGCACCTAGTATTGTTTTTGTTGTTTCATAGCCTAAATGAAGTCCAAACTTTGTAATTTGATTTTTTTTTTAGTTAGTTTAGGATGTCTAGTAACCAGGATTGCCAAGAAAATCCCGCAACAAGAAGGCCAAGTCGTCTAGTCCAGCCCAAGAATCCGAGCTGCCAATTTTGCTCCCAGTTTGGTATGGTTCGGTTAATCCTACAATTTGACCTTCTAATGATGTGTTAATATAAATTTCTAAATAGGGGGCATAGTTGACTTCCTAAGGTTTCCCCTCATGGAAGGAAATCCAACATATCAAATTAAGTGGCAACGACGTGGAGCAAAACCTGGGACACACGGCTCCTCGATAGGCGTTTGCTTAGCCAAGAGGGTTTACCCTCTTAGGGGGTTTTCTTCTGCAACTGATGTACTTGCGTGGCTATCCAGAGAAGCTTAGTCATCCCATGACTCATCAAAGTAAAGAGGGTTACACGGGTCAAGGATAAGATGTTAGTTTGCAAGCTTGTAATCGTCCACCATGCGCTTGAGGTGGCAGCCATATAAAGCAAACCCTCTAGGCCAGGAAATCATGACTAAGCTACCTAGAATCATTGGGAATGAGTTCAGTTGATCATTTCGTTAATTACTAGACTCAACATTGGTGCTTAGCTTAGTTTAAAGACAAGCAGTGTAATTTAGCTAAGTAAGTATGCTTGAGAGATTTCCTAATCATTAAATAACCTCTTAACAGTTACCTAGTGAGGTAGGAAAGGCCTTGGACATGCGTTATAAATACTCCAAGAGCTCATTTTATAATCAGTAGCGATGTTGAATTGAAATGTGAAGTTGAGTTTAACTCCTTGGTGCTTGTTACTTCAAATTTATTACTTATCCTTACTTAGGTCAAGTAAGCTGGTGTTCAAGTGAGCCTTGATCTAAGTTAGGTGGTGAAATTTGTATCCTAATCCAAGATCAAGGGCCCTGAGATAATTCATGGTGGTGAAATCTATATCAAAGAATCATTTCACTTTTATCGATTTTCAGTTTTTCGATTCTTTTGTACCCATTTCTAGTCACGCCATCCCATTTCATTCCCATGCCCTTAAGCCGTTCATCCCCTCGAACGTGAGCTCTCCTTTTCCCAGCATGATACATCATATTTGGCATCACACTGACATGTCTTTGGAGGGCTTAACTCAAGTGTGGCCTCAACTTTTCTTTAATGCATGACTTGATTACCAAAAGGATGCTTCTTAGCTTCTTATACACAAATTGGTGCTGCCTTAATCATTAGGAAACCTCTTAGAGAGCTTACATCATTATTAAGAAAGCGTCTAAACTAGCTTATACTAATACAATTTACAAACTATATTTAACTAAGCTAATTACAAACAGTGAGTCTAGTAATACAAACAATTACTAACTAAACTCAAAATTAAGCACTTATTTAGATTTTGGATGTCCTGTTTCGATGTAAGAGAGAGCAATAGATGGGTGCATGCATCCCCTCTTTGGCTTGCCAATGAGAATGTTCTTAGTGTCCTTTCCCTTGTGTGAAGTAACTCGACACTTGTCAACAAGCATGCGACACTTGGCAAGATGCACGTGAGGATGTTTGTGAGTCTCTAACTTGCCATGGAACTAAGTAGCCAAGAGGGCAGCTCAATAAAACCTATCTAGGAAGGAAAACATAAGGTAGAAGAAACTGTGCACATGACGTCATTTATACTCAATTTTTGTGCGGTTGTTTCTCCTTTTTTTTTTTTTTTACTTAGCTGGTTGATTTCATTTGCATAGGGGGAAACCTCAAGGTGTCAACATAACCTTCCTAATGAGAAATTAGTCTTAAACTAGGTTTTACATATAAAATCAGCCTAGTTTAGCGAACCAGGCATAATATAGGCCATTTTGACCGGTTTACAAAATGGCCCTCTTTCTCTTAATTTACAGTACATGATCCAAATATTTTAACATGGGCATTTAGCTAAGACATAAAGGAACCAAAATGTATAAAAATTTCAAACTTAAACCCAAAAGAAGTCTAAGGAATGCAATACACAAAAATGGACTCATTCTGTCTCAACTAGCAGTTTAGAC
>NCQV01047957.1:2821-13364 GCA_002740545.1 Lophocereus schottii
GAATAATAATGATAATAACAGCAACAACAATGATGCTCATCATCATCGTGATCACGATAATGAACAAAAACAGCAATGACAATAAAGTAATAATCATCCATTATTACGATAATGGCTGTGTTCAATAACAGCATTTTGGGCAACGTTTAGTGTTTGGATCCGATCAATATACTAATTAATTTTTAGTGTTCGGTAAACTAGTGTTTGATTATCATTTCAAGTAGCGTCTAGCGTTTTAAGTAGCGTTTTCAAAAAGCTATTAATATTAAAGTTTGACACTTAAAAGTAGCACTTCATATTTTTTAGCCAAAAATATCCTTTAAAAATTTTATCTTTAGAAATTATTTATATCCTTTTATATCAATTTACATTAATCAGCTAGCATAATAACTAAATTTATCGAACACATTAGTTTTAACCGCTAATCTAAATAGCTATTCGCTAACATCTAAATTAAAAACGCTATCCGCTACCTGAACAGCTAATTTTGCCGAACATGGCCAATGAATCTTAACAAATTATAAGTTTAGAAAATAACTTTAGAATAAGTTCCAAATAATTAGTGAATAAGTGAAGAATAAGTTCAACAAGTACGTTCAGAATAAGTTCAGATAAATACTTCAAAATAAGTTCATTCGAAATAGGTGAAAAAGAATAGGGCTTTCGTTGACCAACCTAATTAATGTGTAAAAATGGCCAAAAAGTCACTAAATGGTCTTGAATTTAGGCCCTGTTTTTTTAGCTTATTGTTTTTGCAAAATAAGTTTAGAATGTTTTGTAAATAAGTTCAGAATATAAATAAGTTTAGAATGTTATAAATAAGTTCAAAATATATCGTAAATAAGTTCAGAATAAGTTTGAAATTTGACAAATGAGGTCAGAACATAACAACAACAACAACAACGACAACAACAACAACAACGACAACAACAACAATAACAACAACAACTTCCAGTGTGAGTTCTGCTTTTGTGGGGACTAGGGAGATCCAGCTGTAGGCAACCTTACCCCTACCGGTATTCCTACCCATAGAGAAGTTGATCCCTTAAGACTCACCAAACAATTTTTTTTTGGGAAAAAGGTTTATAGAGAAACCGATTGCAAACCAAAAACCAAGGAGGAGAAAATGGGCAGGAGAGCAAAATAAACAAGGAGCAGAGACATACCTCAACCAACCAGGGGCGCTAGACGCCGTCACATCCCATAAAAGCATGACCTACAGACAAGCATACCAAAATCCTACCCGCCCTACCCCACCAAAGCTACTACCACCTATGCGGCCGGTCCCCTGCAATCAGAGACCTTAATCTAATCCCGCCACAACATCCTATCCTGAGCCATGTCCTCCGTCAGACCGACAACTCTCAGGTTCTCTCTAACCACTTCCTCTAGGCTTTCTTCTGTCTACCCCCTCCCTCTCTTTCCACCGGGGGGCGATCATCTCGCACCTCCGCACTGGGGTGGCCACACTTCTCCTCTTTACGTGGCCGAACCATCTGAACCTCGATCCCCTCATCTTCTCCTCTATGGGGGCTCTTCAGCTAAGCTCCTAATTACTCCATTCCTAATTCTATCCAATCTCGTAAAATCACACATCCACCTGATCATTCTCATCTCAGCTACCATCAACCTTTGGGTCTGCATCTTCTTTGGAGGCCAACACTCCGATCCTTAGAGAACAGCCGGTCTAACTACCATCCGATAGACTTTGCCTTTCAATTCTAGGGGCACTCTCTTGTCACACAGTACTTATGACGCTGACTTCCACTTTTACCAACCCACTCTTATCCGCTGGCTAATATCCTCGTCAATGTCCCTATTTTTCTGGATGATCGAGCTCAGATACTTAAATTTAGCAACCTTTGATATCACCCTCCCATCCAGTGTGATTTTTTCCCCCTCTTCTATTCTACCACTGAAACAGCAATGCACAAATTCAAAGTTTAGAACATAACCAACTAACCAAATATCAAAGTTTAGGCTCTGTTCTCTTCGACTTATTTTTTTGACGAATAAGTTTAGATAAGTTCATTTTAGAACAAATTCAAAATAAGTTCAGTAAATAAGTTCAGGGTAAGTTCAGAAAATAAGTTCAAAACAAGTTCAACAAATAAGTGCAGAATATGTTCAATAAATACATTCAAAAATTTATTCTTAATAAGTTCAAAATAATTTCAATTTAGAGCAAGCTCAGCAAATAAATTCAGAACAAGTCTAGTAAGTAAGTGCAAAATAAGTTCAGGAAATAAGTTTAGATAAATTCAGCTCAGAATAAGTTCAAACAAAATAAATCAAAGAGAATACGACCTTAGCATTTGAAGTTCATGTTCGACAACAACATTTTGAGCAGCGTTTGACATTTTGATCAAGTCAATATGCTAACCAATTAATTTTTCATGTTTGGCTACCAAGCGTCTGGACTAATTCAAGTAGCATTTTTGAAAAGCTAATAATATTAAATTTTAGCATTCAAAAGTAGTGTTTCATATGTTTTGGCCAAAAAATGCTCTTTGAATACTAACTCGATAATTAAATTTACCAAATCTATTTGCTCAACTGTTCATCTAAATAAGTATCCACTAACAATTAAATCAGAACTATTATTCGCTGCATAAATAGCTATCCGGTACTTAAACCGTGACCCACTATCTAAACAACTAATTTTACCGAATAAGCTGAAGAAATCATTATTACTTATGACTTAAATATTTATTTTGTTTATATTATTAAAAATTTTAAAGTGTGACTAATATCCAGGCTAATAAATTGCGACTAGTGTTAATATTAAAATGTTATTTGAATTAACGTGCATTTTTTTCAACTTTTCCTTTCTAGGTTTCCTTCGTACACGACCATCATGACAGTTTTTATTTCTACCCACAATATGATGTAACAATAACCACCACAATAAAATAATAACCATCTAATTATAATGAACAGCAAAAAATACTGATGATGATGATGATGACGATGATGATGATGACAACGAACAACAACAACAATAAAGGAATAATCATCTAATTACTAAACGAAATGAATCTTAACAAATACTTCAGAATAAGTTCAACAAATTAAGCTCAAAATAAGTTCAGATAAAGCCATGTTCTCTTTGACTTATTTTGTCCATACTTATTCTAAGCTGAACTTATCTGAACTTAAGTCCTATTCTTTTCAACTTATTTCTTGCATAATAAGTTCAGATAAGTTCAATTTGAAAAAGTTGAACAAATAAGTTTAGAATAAATTGAGAATAAGTTCAATAAATAGGTATAAAATAAGTTTAGAATAGATTTAGCAATAAGTTCTGCAATTATCAGATCTTACTAAAATTAAACTTTAGCATTTGAAGGAATTATTAATGTTTGTTATTTTAATATTTGTCAATTTGTTTGCATAATTTATTTTTTAATCAAAGCTAAATAAAAGTCAAATTTAATATTACCATTTAAATTGATTTTTTATGGGAAAAGTGTGGGTAACTTTAAAATTTAGTTAATAAAGTATAAACATTAAGCAATAATAATAATAATTATCATAATAATAATAATAATAATAATTATTATCATAATAATAATAATAATAATAATAATAATAATAATAATAATAATAATAATAATAATAATAATAACAATGACAATGGTAACAATGTTTTTGGTTACTTCCATCAAAATACATAGGGCACCACCACAATAAGAAAAAGAAGAAGAAACAACAACAACAATAAAAACAAAGACAATAACTCAGTTGAAATTAATCTACTTATTAAACATGTATATAATAAAATAATAATAATAATAATAATAATAATAATAATAATAATAATAATAATGACAATAATGACAATAATGACAATAATAAACTCTAGTAAATAAGTTTAAAATAAGTTCAGAAAATAAGGCCTTGTTCTCTTGCACTTATTTTTTTCCACAAGAAGTTCAGTCAAGGTTAGTCTAGAATAATTTTAGTAAATTAGTTCAAAATAAGTTTAGGAAATAGGTTTAGAATAAGTTCGGTAAATAAAATTTAGAAATTTATTCACAGTAAATTTAGCAAATAAGTTCAGAATAAGCTAAGAACAAGTTCGACAAATAAGTTCAGAATAAGTTCAGAAAATAAATTTAGAATAAATTTAGATAAGTTGAGTTAAAAATAAGTTCAGTCAGAATAAGTGGAAGAGAACATGACCTTATTTAAAACTCATTTGTTGAACTTAAGGCCTGTTCTCTTCACCTTATTTTGACTAAACTTATTGTGAGCTAAACTTATCTGAACTTATTCTAAATTTATTTGTTGAACTTATTTTGAAACTTATTTACTAAACTTATTCTAAGCTTATTATAGAACAAATTTTTGAACCTATTTGCTGAACTTATTCTGAACTTATTTGTTGAATTTTATTCTGAACTTATTCTAAACTTATTAATAGAACTGATTCTGAACTTATTCTGAACTAAACTTATCTTAACTTATTCTTCAAAAAATAAGCCAAAGAAAACAGACCCTTATTATGGTGAACTTACTTGTTGAACTTGTTTGTTGAAATTTTTCTAAATTTATTATGAACTTATTTGCTAAACTTAAGCCATGTTCTCTTTGACTTCTTTTTTGTAGAATATATTCAGATAAGTTCAGTTCAAAATAAGTTTAAAAGTAAGTTCGGTCAATAAGTTTAGAATAAGTTTAGCAAATAAGTTTAGGATAAGTTCAGAACAAGTTCAACAAATAAGCTCACAATAAATTTAGAATAAGACCCTATTTTCGTTGACTTATTTTTTTGCAGAACAAGTTCATATAAGTTTAGTAAATAAGTTCAAAATAAGTTTAGAATAAGTTCATCAAATAAGTTCATAATAAGGCCTTGTTCTCATCAACTTATTCTGTCTGAACTTATTCTGGACTAAGCCTATCTAAATATGTTCTAAACTTAGTTGTTGAACTTATTCTGAACTTATTTACTAAACTTATTCTGAACTTATTAAAAATAAATTTATAAACTTATTTGTTGAACTAATTCTGAATTTATTTATTGAACTTATTATAAATTAAATTTATCTGAACTTATTCTTCAAAAAATAAGTTCAAGAGAAGATAGCCTAAGCCCAGCAAATAAATTCAGAATAAGTTTAGCAAATAAATTTAGAAATTTGTTCTTAGTAAGTTTAGAACAAGTTCAATTCAGAATAAGTTCAAAACATGTTCAACAAATAAAGGTTTAGCAAATAAGTTTAGAATAAATTCAGACAAGTTCAGTTTAGAATAAGTTTATACAAAACAAGTGGAAGAGAATAGGGTCTAAGTTTCGCAAATAAGTTCAATATAAGTTCATATTAGTTCAGTTCAAATAAGTTCAGACAAAATAAATTGAAAAGAACAGAGTCTTATTTTGAACTTAGTTATTGAATTTATTCTGAATTTATTCTGAACTAAACTAATTGGAACTTATTCCATAAAAATATATCGAAGAGAATAAGCCTAAGTTCAATCCATAATAGATTCAGCCAAAACAAGCTAAAAAGAACAAGGCCTAAGTGACTAGAAGTTAGATATTCAATCTTTACAACTTACACAAGATACAACTTACCAGCTATAAGCCATAAGAAAATGTAAGGAGTCGTAAGAAATTGTAAGCAGCTGTAAGGAATTGGAATAACTATAACAAAGCTATAAGAAGCTGTAATGAATTGCAAGGAGTTGTAATGATATATGTAAGTAGTTGAATTATTAAAAAAAATTGTGCAAATATAATTTTTGGATCTATATGCATAATTATTGGTCCTTACTGTATTATTTACAAAATAAATTATTTCATGAAAATAAATTACAAGTAATAATTCAGTGACATTTATGAAATTAATTTTAGACCATCACTAAATAAATTATTTTTTAACATTGTGCAAACAAATTTTATTTTTCTACAATTGTTGTTTTGGATGAGAAGAAATAATATTGAAATAACATAACTAATGAAAATAAACCTTTAAAAAAGTCAATTAAATAATAATAAAATAAACTCAAGCCCACAAATTTATATAACCAATTATGTTCTACGCTTGGGGCTTCTTTTTTTTAAAAAAAAATTAACATCAATTTCATCTTCCTATAAGCAAATCAAAAACATAATATTTTGCTCACCAAAATTGAATAGAACCTTTAAAATAAAGTCTTATTTAAATTAAACAATATTACATTAATAATTTTAACATAATACCTCAAATGAGACTGGAGTAGCAACTTCAGATAATAGTTACTTGTTGTACTCCCCATAGTTTTATTGTACTAAATAAATAGGGTATAGCAGTCTTAGCAAGGGACTCAAAAGTGGATGGGCTACCCAATGTTCAACTATTCGATGATAGCAACCAAATTGGCATAGATAAACTCAAACATAAATATGATTGTTTTTAGTTATAATCTTAAAAGCATGTTAACTTATTTTCTCTATAGTGACATATATATTCACATCGAAACTCAAATATAATTCACACTGTCAAATTTTTTTCATGTTTATAAAAATATTATGTTCATAAACACATGTATAGATTTTTCATATTGTAGTGTATAAAAAATTGTACACATATGTATCTCTATAAATATGAGAAAAAATAAAGGGGAAACTACATGTTAGAAAAAACACATATAGAGATGCAAGAAAATGCAAAAAGATGAAGGAGGTGTAAGAAGATATAAGAAGTTGTAAGAATTTTATTGAAGATGTAAGGAGACGTAGCCTAAATGCTCATTATCATGAAAAAGAACAAGGACTAGTGTGATCCTATCTTTCTATCTAATGATATTCCTCTTGATAACGTGAAAATCGGGTCAACTCTTGTATGTTGCCTGGCTTTTTGATTTTGTTAATGGAACTTTTAGAATTATGCAATTAATTATGGAACTATATAGCTGCGCTTTTTAATTTTGTTAATGGAACTTTTAGAATTATGCAATTAATTATGGAACTATATATCTGTAAATAAATAAAAACGTTAACTCTATATTTATGCTGATGTAAACTTAGAAAATTAATTTTAAAAAACCATGTTGATCGATTGATCATACTGATTGTTTTCATGATCACTATGTATTTTATGATCGATTCGAGTTGGACAATTTTAATCAATTACCATTTTTAAGAAGTTCGTAAATATAAAAACCCTACTAATAAACTTGTTGACACACTTGGTCAAGCTATGACTTTATGTATAAATACATTCATATTAAATTTGCCAACGTTTAAAAAATAACAATGCTTTGATGCCCCCATGTCAGTTGATTTATCTTTGTGTAATGGTATATATTAATGAGAATATTCAAGCATAGAATAGTAAAAAAAACAATCTTTAAAAAATAGGAATTAGTCGTCTTCAGACCAGTTGACAATCATAGATATGTGATCGATGGCAACTAGTGTTATTTAACAGTGGCATACTGGCATGAATGCTGATGTCTTGATTGCAAAATGCTACACAACTCAACATGACATAATTGCCGCGTAATTTCAACTCAAATACTAATTGTTAAATATTATTTAAATTAATATGTATGTACTTCATACCTACTAGCAAGTTTTCATGATTCTTTGGATCACATGCCTATCATTATGTACTAATTAATGAGAAATATTGACCCAATTTCAACTACAAAATCTCTAAGTTAGTTAATCTAGTTTAAAACTAAGAAAATGTCTGTTGAGTATGAGTACATAATCAATGAGTTGATATTTAGTTTAGGTGCTAGTTGATTCTGAACCACATGCAGATTGTATGAATTGTTTGACTTCCGCGATTGTGACAAATAATATGGGCATAAATGAAATGTTAAGGGTTGGCATAGGGTAGAACTAGATTGGGGTAAGGATATGATTGAATTGATCAGGGATGAAAACGAGTCAAGCTCGATGATTTAGTTAGGTAACAAACTTAAACAGCTTGGTTTCAGAAGAGTTTGAACATGCTCAAATTTGAGCTCATCTACAAAGATCCAAGTCAAACTGATGGATTGACCTATGATTTGATTAAAAAATAAATCATACCGATTAAGACAAGTAGGGTCTATTTCAAAACTGATTATCTCTTTATTCATTTTGCATCCAAGCATCAAAACACTAATACACTACTCCTTTGGGTCCCATGATAAGTAAAGATATTTTGCTTAAATATCTTTTGTATATATTTTTACATTACGTGATGCCTAAGCTAGGGTTAGGCGGCTAGGGTTTATGTGTTTTAAGGCAACTTGGATTGTTCTTGATTGTAATATATACGTTTGCTGTGAATTAAGGAAATACATAGAAGCTTTCGCACCTTTCCTCTCCTTCGATGTCTGCATTCATATCATGGTATGAGAGCAATGAAACACAAAACCAACTTCTAAATCCTTGAGTCGAAGCCAAAGAGTGGAAAGCCATGGGTAAGCCTTAAGGTAAAGAGGCAAAGCCTAATGAATTCATTACTGACAGCCAATCACCGTACCTTCTCAATCCTTCATATTCACCGTGAGCTATGATAACCATAATTAAGTTCATTGGGAAGAACCATGATCGATGGCAACAATTTATCAGAACAACACTAAAGGCCAATAACAAAGTTGCCTTTATTGATGATGAAGTGACGAAATCAATGGTGAAAGATGGCAAATATTCGGCAAAAGCTAATGCTTAGGAGATTGTTAATTCCATGATCGCATCATGGATTATGAATGTAATAGATCCCACATTACATGCTAGTGCGGCATATGTAGACTCAGCATAAAAGATGCAGAAAAATATCCAAGAAAGATACCTAGTTCCGAATGTGCCAAGGATACATCAACTGAAGGAAATAGCCTCATGTAAGCAAGAACGATAGGAAGTCATAGACTTTCTCTCAAAACTGATGACCTTATGAAATGAGCTCGATAATTATGCCAAAGTTCTGACTTACCTGCGTAGAGTGGCTGAGAAGATGATCAAGATGATAGAGGAAGAGAAGGTGCACCAATTTTTGATGGGACTCAATTATGAGCCTTTTTCCACAATTTGAAGTTAGATACTCAGTTCGGATCTGTTGCCTTCCCTTGATAAAACTTTCAACATGGTTAAGCAGGAAGAGAACCATAAGAATGTCATGGTGACTCGAGATCAAAGACATGAAGTAGCAGTTGCTTTTGCCGTTACTCAAGGATCGAAAAGGGCACAACAACAAAGTGAAAAGATCTCGTGTGAGCAATTTGGGAAGATGGAACATGAGGAAGAAAGTTGCTGTGAGTTTATAGGCTACCCATTGGGTTGAAATACTCGTGGTGGATGAGGAAGCTACGGCGGAGGACAAGTAGGTTGCGGTGGTGAACACTTCAGTCCTGGAAGAGGTAGAGCTGCAAGTTCTAGGTCAACCCATGAAGTCTCCTACGCTGCGCAAGTTTAGGGGGAGCACACCTCTATTTCTCTTCCATCTGCTATAGCACACAACAATAAAGGCAGTCGGTCGGTCCAGTATGCATGGCTTTACCATAGATGAAGAACAAAGGCTCCTGAGTCTAATTGAGACTTAGAAGCCTGTTTATAAAAAATTATCGGGTAAGAATACTTGGCTATTTGATAGTGACGCATCATATCACACGATGGGAAATATAGATTTGTTATATAAGTTAGTTGATATTGAACCTATTCTTGTGGGTTTTGTAAACGGATCCATAACGTATGCTATCAAGAGAGGCTCAATTGTATTAAATCCCAACTTACTTCTACATGATGTTATTTATATGCCCAACTTGGATTGTAATTTGATATCCATAACCTAGCTTCTATATAAAATTTATTGCAGGGAAACATTGACTAAAAAGCATTGTCTAGTATATATAGGACCTTACTTCGAGGAAGTTGATTGGAGTGTGTGAGGTCAGGGAGAGGTCTTTGTCTACAAGAATGATTCAGAGGCAAGCATTCAAGTCAACAAGGTTATCTTTTATGGATTGTGGCATCACAAGATGGGACATCCTTCAAGTCAGACTGTTTCTAAAGTTTCTAGCAACATTTAATTAGATACTAATACTGAGAATAAAGATGATTTTTGTTATGCGCATCTACATGCTAAACAAACTCATATCCTTCTTTCTATTAGTGAAAAAAAAAGCCTCCAAGTGTTTTGATATCATACATTGTGATATATAGGGTGCATGCCATGTAAAATCATTTTGTGGAGCTAACTATTTTCTTACGATTCTTAATTATGCTAGTAGAGGTGTATGGATGTACTTAATGTAAGAAAAAAGTAAGGCTTTACAACTAGTAAAACATTTTTACATGACTACTAATAAACAACTCGGGGCTAAGGTAAAAATTATTAGAAGTGCTAACAACAGTGAATTCACTTCAAGACCCATAAAAAAATTCTGAGGAAAATGAGATCATATATCAGACTAGTTGTGTAGATACACCTCAACAAAATGGAAGGGTTGAAAGAAAACATCGTCATGTATTGAATGTTGCTAGAGCTTCGTTTCTAACTACTACATATTTGACAAATAGTACACCTTCTTCTATTTAAATACTAAACCTTCATATGAGCAT
>NCQV01047970.1:0-14518 GCA_002740545.1 Lophocereus schottii
TTCATGGGATGGTGTAGTAGTGTGTGCTTAATTTGAATGGGTAATAAAAATTCGAATTTTATACTGGCTTGACCAAGAATACACGTTGTAAGAATAGGTCACAAATTTCTGGGCTGGCTGGCTGCTAGGAAATTTCTCGCTAGTGGGATTCAGCTATTTTTTAGCATTGCAATTTGATGTTGGTTTGGTAAGGAGGATTAGGGATTAGAATTTATGTATGTATGGTATTTTCCTATGACCAAGGTAAGTAGGTATTGGCGCTGGTCAGATCGCATGTGAGTTCACTGTTTGGACATAAAGTTTGAATTTTAATCTTTTCTCTTTGGTGGGTTTTACTGTTATGTCTGTATTAAATGGACTGCAAAGATAAGGAAGTCAAATTGAATAATAAAGGTCAAATCTCACATGATGTTAATAAAATTAGTTTTCGGTAATCCCTTCAACCTGATCATAGTGCAGCGAAGTAAAATTTCTCAATAAATTATACTCTTTTTCTTTTTTTTCCCCAACAAAGGTTATATAAATCTCTAATGTTATAACTTTTAGATATATATGCCCCTGACGTTGAAAATGAGTTATACAAGTCACTAGCGTTTAATTTTGATCGTATAGGCTACTTCATCACTTGAAAATTGGATTGTGATATACAAACTCCGTCTATCAAGAGAACAAAGAAAATATGTAAAAAAGAAAAAACTAATATAGCTATCTTCTCTTTTTGTCAGCAAATCAATATGCAATTCCCTAGGAATGTTGTTAATTTGTGAGTAGAAATAGAAAGAAATGTCTAAAGTATGGTCAGAAAATCAATATGCAGTTTCGTAGGAATCTTGTTAATTTGTAACTAGAAACGCAAAGAAATGTCTAAATTAACTATTTTCAAAGATAACTTAGACCATGTATATATTGAAGTTAAGTTTATAAAATATAGTTGACCTCCAAAAAGAAAAGTTTATAAAGATATTTACAATTTTCGATTGAGTTCATGACCCAAGAAAGGCAAAATATTTTTCTAATTGTAAACTAATAGACAGAAAACAACAACAACAACAACAACAACAACAACAACAACAACAAAATGGAGGGTGCCTGGTGGTGGATCGAGGAGGTAAAGGAGAAAGTCAGGGAGAAAAAAGAGGCTTTTGCGGTTTTCATGAACAGCGGAGCTGATGGAGACAGAGATGTTGGTAGAGTTAGATATAAGACAGCAAAGAAGGTAGCCAAGAAAGCGGTTGCAGTAGCTAAGAGCTTGGCCTATGATAGGTTGTACCGTAGACTGGGAACCAAGGAAGGGGAGAAGGAGGTCTTTAAGCTGGCGAGGGCGAGGGAAAGGAGAATAAGGGATTTAGATGTTGTAAGGTACATCAGAGATGAAAATGGTAAGGTGTTTTTTGAGGATGCAGAGATCAAGGAGAGATGACAAAGATACTTTTCTAATATCCTCAATGGTGTAGGGATGGTAGATTCCCGTAGCATGGAGCGAGAGTGTGGTGAGAGGAGTGTGGTCATATCAACAAGGACGAGATTAAAGAGGCCATGAGGAAGATGTCCAATGGGAAGGCAGAGGGTCCGGATCAAATACCGGTGGAAGTGTGAAAGTATTTGGGTGAGGAAAGTTTGGAGTGGCTTACGGAGCTTTTCAATATTATTTTTAGGACCGCTAAGATGCCCGAAGAATGGAAATCTAGCACGATTATCCCTTTATACAAGAACAAAGGAGATATTCAGGACTGTAATAATTTTAGGGGTATCAAGTAGCTCAATCACACTATGAAGTTATGGGAAAGGGTAATTGAGAGAAGGTTGTGGAAGGAAGTTTCAATTTTAGAAAACCAATTTGGTTTTATGCTAGGTAGGTCGACCATAGAGGCGATCTACCTCCTTAGAAAACTCATGGGTATGTACAGAGATAGAAAAGTGGATCTCCACATGATGTTCATTGACCTGGAGAAAGCTTATGATAGAGTTCCGAGTGAAGTTTTATGGAGTTGCCTGGAGAAGAAAGGAGTGTTACCCTGGTACATTCGAGTGATTAAGGATATATATGCGGGAGGTAGAACGAGTGTTAAGACGCCAGAAGGGGTCACAAATGACTTCTTTGTTGGTATGGGTCTGCATCAGGGTTTCACCTTGAGCCCTTTTTTTTCACTATAGTTATGGATGAACTCACGAGAGGGATTCAGGATGAATTACCTTAGAATATGCTTTTTATAGATGACATTGTTCTTATCGATGAGACCAGACAAGGAGTTAATGACAAGTTGGAGCGTTGGAGGCACTCTCTAGAATCTAGTGGTTTTAGAGTGAGTAGATCGAAGACAGAGTACCTTCATTGTTGTTTCAGTGGTAGGGTAGATGCGAGGGGAGAAGTCACCCTGGATGAGAGGCCGATACCTAAACTCGATAAATTTAAGTATCTAGGCTCGATCATTCAACAGAATAGGGATATTGACGAAAATATAAACCATCGCATAAAAGTAGGCTGGCAAAAATGGAAGTATTCCTCAGGTGTGCTGTGTGATAAGAGGGTGCCACATGGATTGAAAGGTAAAGTCTATCGCATTGTAGTTAGACCGGTCGTTCTTTATGGATCGGAATGTTAGCCTCTCAAAAAGACGCAAGTCCAAAGATTGACGGTAGCAGAGATGAGGATGCTAAGGTGGATGTGTGGTTACTCGAGGATAGATAGAATTAGGAATGGAGTTGTCTGGGACTCAGTTGAAATAGCTCCCATCAACGATAAGTTGAGAGAATCACGACTCTGATCATTTGGTCATGTGAAGAGGAGGAGCGTGGACGCTCCAGTGAGGAGATGTGAGAGGATCAACATCTCCGAAGGCAGAAGGGGGAGGGGAAGACCCAAGAAGAGCCTAGACGAGGTGATTAGAGAGGACTTAAAAGTTGCTGGTTTGACGAAGGACATGGTTGAGGATAGGAAGTTGTGGCGGGATAGGACTAAGACCGTAGGCCGTGGAGTCTCGAACCCGTAGTTGTTTTTTTTTTTTCGATATGTGGTGTCTGTATGCAGGTTGCAATATCTTCTGAGAAGAGTTGTCGTCTGCGTACCTTGGGCGATCAGGTATATGGTCTTCCTCCATTACATTGTCCTTTTATTTCATAGTTTCCGCAATTGATATAGTATTTATCTTTTATTTATCTTGGGCATCCTTGCTATAGAAACTTTCTTCCATTAAATGTTTTCATATTGAATGTTTTCGCAAAAGCTTGCGTATATAAAATATTTTCACAAAACTCTTTTCGTAGGTCTCTTGGAATCGACCTCTCTACGGGTAGAAATGCCGGTAGAGATAAAGTTGTCTACAACTAGATCTCCCCAGACCTCGTGAAAGCAGGACCCACACTGCGAGTAATTTTTGTATCAGGCTTGATTTGTTCATTTACTTATTTCATACATCTCACACCTCCGCCAATGAGATATAATTTTTTTGAAGACCACATATTATAATTTATTTATTGATTTATTTTGCAATTTATGAACTCAATAGAAAGTTGCAAATTATCTTTATATGAACTTTTTTTTTGAGGTCTCTTATCTTTGCAAACTTAAGTTGAATCAATATGGTGTAAATTATTTTTGTAAATAGTTACTTTGTACATTTTCTTTGTCCTACTTACAAATTAACAAGATACCTAGAGTCAGTTGCTAACTACATATTGATTTTCTACCCCCCTCTCCCCCAATAAAAAAGATAACTATATATTTGAATTTGGTTATTCTTTTTTTTGGCATATTTTATTTATTTACTTGCATAGTTAGGGTTTTTATGTCACTCGCCAATTTTCAGGTGATGAAGACCTGTGTGACCGAAATTAAAACGTTGGTGACTTATATGCCTAATTTTCAATGTTGAGGGTTTATGGGATGAGAAGATACAACATTAGAGGTTTATATGACTTTTGTTGCTTTAGTTTTTTTTTTTTTAAATAGTAATACATAGTCATCAAGTTTTTCACGAGAAGTATGATAATAAATCAAGCTATGAGATTTGAATTTCATTTGAGTATATTTTTGGGTCATTGAGCCAAATTTTATTACATCAAAATTTTCTAAAATGGTTGATCCCTGTGGCTTTGCACCCGAAAATTTTAATATGTAAAAATAAGGCTACTATATCTGAACTTCCCACCTAGTTGGACTCCCAGCTTATGAATGCAAATGTTGACGTACGTAGAGAAGTGACATTCTATCATGCGACACAAATTTGTTCTCCAGCTGATCTAAAGAATAACATCTAATTGGATTTACCATCTTATTAATATGAGCCTATCATTTTCGACTTATTCTAACTGAAATTATCATGATCGAATCACAGTAACAAAGTGACTATCTAGGGCTCTCTCATCCACTACCTAGGAGCAGCTCAGGCTCATCATCTCTTAAAACTTGCTCGGGAAAGGGAAACCTGGTGTTCACTCTAAGAAGGTCGACAGAGCCAACTAACATGTGCTCTTCTGCATTACAAGTCGCATAAACAAATTTTACATGTCTAATTAAACACATAAGGAGCCACGAGACAACATGCTAATGGAATACATGAAAAGCAACAGAGCAATTTAGCAAATCCGACTTGCACGAAATGAGACCCACACGTCCATGTAGCTAATCATCGTTCTCCATGATGTTTGAACTTACTCAAACCTGGAAAAGGGAAAACAAGATGGGGCTGACCAAGCCACACACTTAGTCAATAACCAGCAACTTTAAAACTCAAACACTTTGCACACTATAGATATGTAATAACATTCAAATGTTAATAGCATAGTAACGGTAGAACAGGAAACTTAGCGGGAAACTGAGTTAGCAAACCTTTACCAAAATGAAACTGAAAGCTAACTTTTTCAATTATTTCAAACTAATTCATTTGTAAAGTTAACCAAGTTTCGTCAAAAACACATTTACTCAAGCATATGTGCTAACCACATGCAAATGGGTTAAGAACCCCAACTCACTTTTAATATATATAGAACCGAAAACTATTCTAATTATAGTTTCACTTTTTGTTTCAGAAGGATAGAACTAAAAACCCATTCTAATCACTATTTCAATTTCAATTTCAGCAGAATAGAACTGAAAACCAGTTTTTATACTATTTTAGGCTAAAACCCATGGAAAATCATTTACTCAACTCATTTGAGCAAAACGATCACATTTAGGGTGTTGAACAAGCACTAGCTTCTAGCTTGCTCTCTCTTTCATAATTCGAGTGACACGCATACCAGTTAGACACTTAGGCCCCAGAACACACTAAAGTTTGGAGAGACTCTAACCTCGCCATGTTAAATTAACTTGAAACGCATGGTTAACTAAGAATTCTGAGTTGCATCGAGAGTCCTATGACCTAAAACGCATAGGCCAAGCCCTCCTTTAGAACTAGAACTAGACTACGTAGCCCTTAAATTATTCAAACGCTGCAAAGAGTTTTCATAAAATCAAACTCTGCCCATTAAAGAGGTTTCCACCCAAGAACTGCTTTTGATAATTTGGCCACCTTTTCAACCTTGTTTAAAAATTATCAAAATCTCAAAACTAGTTGAAAACATCCTTGGTAAGCGTAACAACTCACAAGCAATTGCAGCACACCTTTAAATGTGCAACAATACAATTAAAGCATTACAACCTCATAAGGTTGAAAAAATGTTCTCATATAAGAAATTTAAGACCACCTTAAATCCACGACTAGACCCTCTTTCTGCCACATCAACAAGGCAACAAGTCATTTACAATTATTAATAGCAACTAGGGTTATATCCTTATGATGTAAGGTAATATATTATTAAGAGAATAGATTTTTTTAATAAAAAAGCAAACCATAAATTGATGTATTATGTTATTTTGTGATACCAAAGTAAAGTGAGTCTTCTTTATTTTTTTCTCTATTAATAATATACTTTTTTATTCTTAATTAATATCTAACTGATATTTTTTTTGTGTTTACATCACTAAATCATATATATTTTATGACTAAATTTTATTATTAAATAATAGAAATGCATGTGAGAAGTTACCTTATTAAATAGAATTAATATTGTTTTAAATTTACATCCATCCTTCATAACCTTTTCTTTTTATTTTAAATCTTATGTAATATCCTATGTTGCAGTAAAGTATTTCTAAGTCATTCGCTCCTATGTGACATCTTACATGACAAATTTATATGTGTCTAATACATAAGTTCAATACAACTTTTAATATATATATATATATATATATATATATGAATATGATGATATGTCGTTTAAAAGGGTCTCACCCGAGAACTGATAATTGCACTAGATCACGGATTAACCACTTGGCGCAACTCAGGAACAATACTTGGCCTACTTATCTTCTACTTTGCACAATTTGGCATAAAAAACATGAGCACACTTATATCTCACAAGTACCCCAAGAAAGCAAAAAATCGCAATGCAACTTCCCTTATTTTTCTTTCCGTCTTCCTTATTTCCGATGATTTTTTGTTTTCTTTTCCTTCAAATTCCTATCCAAAGGTCAGACTAAGCCCCTGTTCTTTTCGTGGGTTAATTCTAAACTACCAATCTCAACTTACTTCAACCCGCTTCAACATACTTTGACCTACTTCAACCCACTTTCACTATTTTAACCAAGTTCAATTTATCATATAAAAAAAATTCAACCACTTCAACCTACTTCAACTCACTTCAACCTACTTCATCCTTTTAGTCATCTCAATTTACCTATGAAAAGAACATGCCCTAATAGTAGATCGTTTAAGCCCAACTTCCTTTTGTTTTTAGTCACAGATACACATAAGTTTGTAAACGAAAAAAATCAGCATATAAACATGCACTTTCACCCTCTTTTCTCCTCATTTTAGCCCTAAATACCCCCAAAATTGGGTAGAAAAATTTCAGTATATATAAAGCATAAACTTTAAACTCACTTTCCCTTAATTTCAGCATCAAAAGCACCCAAATTTATGGTGAAAAAAATCAGCATACAAATAGAAATTTGCAATTCTCTCTTCCACTTTATTCTAGTCTCTGACATCAAACATGTGGCCCCAAAAGTATTCTGATCCAAAATCATCGCTTGAAGCATGTACGATTTAAGAATGTTCAACAATTAGCCACAAAATCCACATGTACGCTAATCTTTTTCATAAATATTCCCGCACGTTCAAATCCCTAAATTTCAGGCACCCAAACCCTAATTTTCAAATTACACTCTTTAATTTAGGCACATATACTAAATTAAATTATCAAACATTAGAAATTAGTCAAACCCACATACATTCACTCATTGAAGTTAAAAAAAAAAAAACTCAAAATCATTTTAGTTTACAGACAAGCATTTTTGAGAGATGGCAATAGTAGTCTGATGCAGGGTTTTGGTGAATCAAAACCCAATTTGGTGCAGACCAATCTCTGCAGTCAAGATACCAGGGCAGTGAAGAAAATTATGAGAAATTTAGTTCCCGAAGGAGAGAACGAAAGGAAGGGAGGAGAGAGAAGAGAGAGGAAAGAGAAGGGAAATTGATTCAGGCAAAAAATTGATGTCCTCCCTCCTTTCATTCATTCCCCTCATACACTGTTCCATTGCCTTCAGGATGTGTGTCCCTGAATTCCCGCTAACTAACAACTTTTCCAAAATATCCTTGCTATAACCGAGACAATAATTATTTTGGAAATAAACTGCAAAACACAGAAAAAAAGAAATATGAAAGGTAAATTGCACTACAATTCCCAGCATCAGTGCCCTCTTCTTTAAGAGCCTTGACCTCAAGGCTAAAATGCAAGATACCTCTCCTCCATTTCTTCAACAAATTCCCATGTAGCATCTCCTTCTGTAAAACCCTCCCACTGCACTAGATACGATACTATAGCTGTATTCTTCCTTTTTACTATCCTCCTAGCCAATACCTTAAGTGGGACCTTGACCGCTGCAGAGTGACTGCCTTGCAACCAAGCTAGAATGTAAGGCTCATTAGGTAGAGTACCGATAAAAGCTTTCAGTTGGGATACATGCACTGTAAGGTGTATTTGTGTAGCCTCTAGTAGATTAAGTTTATAAGCCACTGAACCTATTGCATCTACCACCTGAAATGGGCCACAGTACTTTGGTCCAAGCTTCATATTGGTTCTTTGCTGCACTGAAACCTGTCTGTAATTTTTGAAGCTTCAGCCAAACCCAATCCCCTACCTAGAATTTCCTATCAGATCTTCCCCTGTCAGCTAACTCCTTCATCCGGTTTTGTGCTTTTTGCAAGTTCTGTTGAATGGACTTGATCATTAGTTCCCTTCTTTGCATGGTTCTATCAACTGCAGTATTGGTAGACTCCCCTGGCAAATAGAGCAAATGTATGGGAGGAGGCTGAATATATAACACCTCATTGGGTGTTAGTTGAATAGTAGATTGGTGAGTGGTGTTATACCACCACTCAGCTAAGGACAACCAATTGCACCACTCCTTAGGATTTTGAGCACACATGCACCTTAAGTAATTTTCCAAACACTTGTTCAATACTTCTATTTGATCATCCGTTTGTGGGTGGTAAGTAGAAGACAACAGTAGCTTTACTCCCAGTACAAAGAAGAATGATTGTCAAAATGAGCTGAGGAAGATTGTGTCTCCATCATTAACTATGCTTCTTGGTATTCCATGGAGTTTGAAAATATTGTCTAAGTAAGCTTGTGCCACTGTCTCAACAGAATAAAGATGGCTTAAGGCCACAAAATGAGCATATTTGCTCAATCCGTCCACTACCACCCAAATTGCATCTTTTCCTTGAGACGTAGGTAACCCCTCCACAAAGTCCATAGATATGTCTACCCAAACTTCTTCTAGGATGGGAAGAGGATGCGGAAGACCTGGACTAGCACTAGTGTCATATTTGCATGCTTGACAAATAGCGCATTGTCTCAAGAAATTTTGCACTAATTTATGCATGCCCTTCCAATAGAAGAGTTGTTTGAGTTTTTTCAAAGTGGCCTCCCTGCATGAATGCCCTCCCAAAGGAGAAGAGTGTACCCAGTGCAATAGTTTAGTTTTGAGGGAATCATCTACCCCAACAACCAATTTACCTTTTCTCCTTAACTGGCCGTTTATCAGTTGATATTTTGGAAAGGCACTAGCATCTTGCTGTTTTTGCTGGATTATTCCCCGAAGATGATTGCTTGTAGCCCAAGATTGCTCAATTAACCCCATGAGATCAGATTGAATGGTAGATATTTCCATAAGGAGCAAAGAAGAGCTAGATACCCTTGATAAGGCATCTGCCACTAAGTTTTCACTGCCACTTTTGTACTGAATAACACAATCAAACCCCATCATTTTGAAAGCCAAAATTGTTGGAAGGGTGTAGATAACTTCTGCTCTAATAGATGCTTGAGGCTCTTTTCATCAGTCTTGATTATAAAGGCTCTTCCCATGAGGTACTGTTCCCACCTTTGAACTACAAATACTATGGCCAACAATTCCTTCTCATAGACTGATAATTTTTGCCACCTTGACCTAAGTTTCTTGCTGATAAAGGCAATTGGATGCTTGCCTTGTTGAAGCACTACCCCAATACCCTACATAAAAGCATCAGTTTCTATGATAAATTGTTTCTCAAAGTCAGGTAAGGCCAACACAGGGGTTGAAGTCATGGCCCTTTTAAGAGCTAGGAAAGCCCTTTCTGTTCCAACATTCCAGATGAACCCTTCCTTTTTAAGGTTAGTTAGGGCTTGCTGATGACTGCATACCCTTTTATGAATCTCCTACAATAGCCCGTGAGTCGTAAGAAAATCCTTGCATCCTTTTGGCATCTCATAGGAGGCCAATTTATGATGACTTCAATTTTCTTAGGGTCTATTTCAACCCCATTTCCTGACAAGTAATGCCCTAAATATTCCACCTTCTTCAACCCAAAGGAACATTTACTCATCTTAGCATATAGCACATGCTACCTCATTAACTCCATAACCAACCTTAGATGAGCAATATGATCCTCCAAACAGGCACTATATATCAATATATCATCAAAGAATACGAGAATAAACTTCCTTAAATATGGTCTAAATACCTCATTCATTAAACCTTGGAATGTGGCTGGAGCATTGGTTAAGTCAAAAGGCATAACCAAGAACTCATAATGTCTAGAATGTGTTTTGAAGGCTATTTTTGCCACATCCTTAGGGTCCATCCTTACCTGGTGATATCCTAACCTCAAATCTATCTTCGAATAGATTCTAGATCCTGCTAACTCATCAAGCAATTCTTCAATGATAGGTATAGAAAATTTGTCCTTCATAGTATTTTTGTTCAACTCCCTATAATCTACACAAAGCCTCTAAGAGCCATCTTTTTTTCTCACAAGAAAAACCGGAGAGGCAAAAGGGCTGGAACTGACCTGAATGATACCCCTTTTCTGCATATCATTCACCAAAGACTCTATGACATCTTTGTTCTTCAAAGGATATCTATATGGCCTCAAATTTATGGGTGTTGTCCCTATTTTCAATGGAATTCTATGGTCAAAATTCCCCGCTAGAACGAGGTAATTCTGTAGGCTCAGTGAAAATATCCTCATATTCTTCCAAAATGCCCTTGAGTTCCTCTAGTGTTTGCTTATTTGCACCCCCTGTAAGCCCCATAATTGCATGGTCTCTAATACTAATTGTAGCATACAGATTTGAGCTACAGTCTTGAGTACCTTTGGTAATTGTTCTTGTGTCACCATCTGAATTTTTCCAGCGGCATTCCCTCTTAGTACATAATTCTTTCCTTGATGCTCAAATTCCATTCTCAACTGTTTAAAATTTCATTTGATGGTACCCAATGTGGATAACCATTGTACCCCCAAGACTAAGTCACAACTTCCTAAAGGAAGTAGCAACACATCAGACTCAAATTCAACCCCCTGTAAGGTCCACTTAAAGTTCGTGTATACCTATTGGCATTGCATACTAGTACCATCTGCTATGGCCACAGCTTGTTTGGCTATAGGTTCCAGTTGACATCCTAATTGCACAGCTAAGTGCTCTTCTATAAAATTATGTGTGCTACCCAAGTCCACCAATATGTGAAACACTTTGTTACCACACTATCCTTTTACCCTCATGGTCTGGAAGTCAGAACTACCATTCATAGCATTGAAGGATAACTGAGGGATTAACTCTTCTTCTTCTTCTTCATCTACTACCTCTTCAACGACAATATCCTCCTGAGCTTCCTCATCTTCACCTAAGACTTCCACCAAGAACAACTGCTTTTCTTTATAACCACACTTATGACCCCTTTCAAAGGGCTGATCACATAGGAAGCACAAACCCTTGGCTATTTTCTCAGCTCTTTCAGTTGCTGGCACAAACCTAGTTGGTCTTTGTAAGTTTGAAGTGGGGTTTCTTTGGCTGTTGTATGAATTTGGAGTTTTAGGAGGGGATGGAAAAGCTTTTTGTGGAGCTAATGGGGTGGTGTTTGGAGTAGGTAACAAGCCCTTTTGGGAGTTGTTGGGATTTGAGAAGCTGGATTTATAAGGTTTTTTTGGGTGCAGTTTGAGGGCAAGTAAGTTTTCCTCCTGATATCTGGCATGTTCAATGGTAGAGGACAGGATTTGAGGGTTGAAGGCCCTTACCAAGGGCTCAACTGCTGGCTTCAATCCTCCAATAAAGCTTTTAAGGAAATAAGCTTCAGGCATGGTAGGAGTCATCACAAGCATAAGGACTCTCAATTCCTCAAACTTAGCCAAGTATTCATCAATGGTTCCAACATGGTAGAGCTTATTAAAATCCCCTATTACCTTACTGCCTAGATTATCCTTAAATCTACCACAGATATCAACAATAAACTCGTCCCAAGTCAACCCCCTTCTTCCCATTATATAAGACCCAAACCATGTCTCAGCTGAACCCCTTAAGTGCAATGCAACTAGATCCACTTTTTGTTCATCCTGGATCCTACATAGACTAAAATATCTAGTGCATTTTTTAATCCAGCCCTTCGGAGCATGCCCATCAAAACAATTGAATTCCACATTTGGATTGAACTGAAACTGATTACCTGCATACCCAACTACTCTTCTGTGTGGATCATCAGTAGCCCTCTCTTGTGTTCCCAGACGAGTTAGAATTTGATTCATCACCTGCTGTTGCTCTTGATTTTGTAAGTTCTGCTATTCCCTTATTCTCTAATATTGCTCAATAAATTGCCGCTGCTGAGTTGCAATTCTTTGATTTTGCTCAGCAATTTGGTCCTGCATCCATTGTCTTTGTTTCGCCAGTAAAGCTCTCATAGCTTCTTTCATAGCGGCTTGCGTTCTCGTAGAAGCCAGCTTCAATGATTTTGAAACCAAGTTGATTCATTGCTCTGATACCAATGATGCAGGGTTTTGGTGAATCAAAACCCAATTTGGTGCAGACCAATCTCTGCAGTCAAGGCACCACGAAGTGAAGAAAATTCTGAGAAATTTATTTCCGGAAGGAGAGAACCAAAGGAAGAGAGAAGAGAGAAGAGAGAGGAAAGAGAAGGAAATTGATTCAGGCAAAAAATTGATGTCCTCCTTCCTTTCATTCATTCCCCTTATACACTATTCCATTGCCTTCGGGATGTGTGTCCCTGAATTCCTGCTAACTAAGAACTTTCCTAAAATATCCTTGCTATAACTGAAACAACAATTATTTTAGAAATAAACTGCAAAACAGAAAAAAAGAAATATGAAAGGTAAATTGTATTAAAATTCCCTGCATCATAGTCTGCCTTTACATTGGCACTCGTCTCTTTTGATAGGTTTGAGGTTGATCAACTAGCCATCCTCCCCTTCGAGTGTTTCGACACGAACACAACCCAAAATGACACAACAATATTGTTTATACATTGAATATATGCAATAGCTGGATGTCGAATTGCCCCATAACAGAGAATAATGTGGTGATGTGAGAATATTAGCACTGTAGAAAGTTCTTTAATGAGATCGTCTTATAATTTATAATGGCTGTAACGAGCATTTTTAAAACACCACCATGAGTACCCTAAATTTTGTTACTTGGAGTCTTTATCAAACATCAAATACTCATGTTGAATATTAATATGCCACCAGTGCACTTTATTTTAGACTAGAAGGTACAAATTACAAGAAATAAGCAAATACAATCATTTAAAACAGTCGATCTTAACATTTGATCTCTTACTCATTAAAAAAGAAAACATTTGATTTGTAATAATTAAAAAAATATATATTATTTTATAATCCATTTAATACTCAATGATATGTTATTATGTTTTTATTAGTAAATATATTTTAGATATTTTAAATCTCTTTTGTTTGAAAATATCTTGTAATTATATCCTAGGCTAGCTTAGGGGTTAAGCTAGGGTTTCGTTGCGGTTATTTGTGTTGTATATATGTATACCTTCTGTTGATGAATGAAAGGCTGAGAATGGGGGGATTAATTCATTAGCCCTAAAACCACCTCTCTCTTTCTTTCTCCCTTATTGTGTACTAAAGTCTGTTTATGGTGTCAAGGAGAAGATCATTGAAGTCAGATCGAGCCTTAATCCCCTTACTAGTTGCACCCCTTGGAGGGACCTAATGTTTTGAGTATGACAGCCATCTTCAATGGCAAAGATTACGATATTTGGGAGAAGGCTGTAAGGACGGCATTGAAAGCTAAGCACAAGCTTGTATTTATCGACGGTACATTGACAAAACCCGCAACAAAGGAGGGAGATACCTCAGAACTTCAAGCTTAGGAGATGGCAAACTCGATGATATCATCATGGATCCTAAATGTAATCGATCCAAATCCATGAATGAGTGTTGCCTATACCGACATAGCCAAATCCATGTGGGAAACATTGAAGAAATGACACGCCATTGCTAATGCTCCAAAAATACATCAGTTCAAAATGAGCATAGCAAACTGCAAACGAGGAGGGCCAAGTCTAATGGAATTCTACTCTAAAATGACAGATTTACGGGCAGAACTTGTGAATCATGATAAGGTCTCCTATTGTACGTGTTGTTGGTGTAAGTACAGAGCAGCAAATAAGATTGTCGAGAAGCATGAAGAGGAAAGGGCACATCAATTTTTTATGGGTCGAAATGATGATTCTTACTAGCAAATAAGGAGTTAGATTCTCATCCATGACCCGTTGTGCCTTCATTGGACATGATCTTCAGAATGGTAATAAAGGAAGAAAATTGTAAAAGAATGAGCTTGGGAGCGAAGATAGAAATGAAAATGTAGCTGCTTTTACCGTGATGTTTGGAGAACATTCAAAGTGCCATGTGCTGGAAAAGGGAAGCTATACGCACCATGGAAAATATAGCCATGAAAAGCGTAGTTTTTATGAATTAATCAGGTAGCCAGTTGGGGAATCCATTCCCAGGAAGAGGAGGTTAGGGCCGTAGCCGAGGTGCTCAAGGTGATTATTTTGGGGGTAGCAAGGGGAGAGGCACAAGTTAAGAAGCAGCACAAATTTGAGCATTACTTAGCCTAGCAACAACGATGAATCTAGGCAGGCCTCAGTGTCACTTTTGAGTTTCACATCTGAGTA
>NCQV01047979.1:3646-23076 GCA_002740545.1 Lophocereus schottii
AAAGATTAAAATAGGTTCAAATCTAGATTTTGAGCATAATAGTCCTTCATTTGGTCAATATTTTTCACCACCACGACAATTTAATCGACATTTTTCGCCACTTAAATAATTCAGTTAATATTTTTCGTCACTAAGACGATTATAATAATTTAGATCAAAAATTGATTATCTGATAGGAAATATTAAAAAAACTCACATGTGAATTTTAAGCTCAACATTTCTTTATTTGGTCAATATTTATCTCTACCACGACCATTCAGTTGACATTTTTCGCCATTTAAACAATTCAGTTGATGTTTTTCCTTTTTTTCATGGAAAGTGCTTTATCTTCTACCAAGTGTTGGAAAATGTGACATGAAAATCAATTTTTCACGGAAAATAATTTTCTGGGAAAGCCATTTTCTTTCCAATCAAATACTACCTTAATTTAATTGTCAGATATGAAATTCTAGAACTTTTTTATTGTTTATTCTTTTGGGTTTACTAAATGTTGGATCTGGCACTTTCTCCTTTTTTATATGAAAGGGTTGCTTCATTTAATAATTGGAAAGCATATTACAAATGTCATCTACAGCTCTCTTCAAGATTCAATATACAATTTGGACCTTCTCCATGCCATACTCTAATAGCAAGGTCGTACACCACTCTATTCCCTTTTCTTCTAATAAACTTAAAAGCATAAAGTGCACTAACAAAATTCAAAATATCAAAAATGACTAAACCCAGCTCAATGTTTGAGTGAGACTTCTATTTCTAATTTTTTTTTTTTGGGTAACTTGGAGATAAGATTCGAGTAATCATTGTCAATCACCACTTGGCTATAATCATTATCCCACACCTACCTCCCCACAAATATGCATGCTCTAGCTTCCTTAATGTGAGACCAACAATCTTGTACTTTGCTGCATCGAAGCTAGACCAATGGCACCATCATCCTTCTCACCACCGCACCCCAATCGACACCCTATTCATTAAGCATGGCACAATGAAAATTCACCTTTCAAATCCCTATTCCATGAATCGCCCAATTTCACCAAGAGGACAACTACATCTTCTTGATGATATCTATGTTAACGGGGAGGAACCAGGTGTCAAGCATATCCTCCCTCCAATAGCGTGCATTCAATAAAGTCTCCACCTGAAGCAACACCACTTCCAGCCCTATTAGGGCAATCACTTTAAATGATAGTGGATGAAGCAGCCACTTAGCTTCCCAAATGTTTAGCGACATGCTTTCACCCACAAGCCACCTCGACCCCCATTCCACAACCTAGCATGCCCCTCATAAGCTGCTATATATAAAAGTCAGGCGAGCCTAACTCGACATTTGATAGTTCTCAATTTGGGAAATAACGTGCTTGTAATAGTTTTAAAGCAAGACTAGGTTGAATGAATAGGTTCCATTACTTGTCTTACAAGGAGTGCTAGATTGAAGGATTTTAAGTCTTGAACATGAGCCCGTCTTCCACCTTACTATCACATAATTTGTCCCTTACTATCCAATAGATTTTATGCCTACTCCCATTGCTACCCCACCCATACTTAATGATGGATGACTGAATCTCATAGTACAAATCTTTCGGCAACATAAACACACTCATAGCATAGGTTAATATTGCAAACCAAGGAAGATCAATTGGGAGAGAATCATGTATTTCCTAGCCCTCCCCCCAACTATGCAATTCTCATATATACAAAAGACTACAACTCTGTCTTCAATATAGTTTTGGAAGGAAAATTAAAGAAGGAAGCAGAATAAAATCATTCAATGAAAGATACTATCCTGGGGGACTAGAAAAGGAATATACAAGAAATATTACAATCAAGAAAAAATTACAACTAAGATCTCCACTAATACTTCCCCTCAAGTTGGAGCGTGTAAATTAGAAATGCCTAACTTGCCACATAAATAATGGAATTGTCATTGACTCAAAGTTTTGGTGAAGATGTCTACAAGTTGCTCAGTGGTAGGTGTGTAATAAGCATGAATGACACCAGGAACCAAGAACTTATAGACAAAATGATAGTTAACCTCAATATGTTTAGTGCACTTATGAAAAAAAGGGATTGGCCGTAATGTGTAATGCAACTTAGTTATCACAAAACAGGAGGGCTGGTGTGACAGTGATCTTGAGGAAACAAAGGAGGTCACAAATCCAAATTACTTCACTAGTAGCATTAGCCATGACCTAATATTCTACATCTGCAGATAAGTAAGAGACGGTAGGTTATTTTTTAGTTTTCCTTAAAAAAGGTGCAGTCCCCAATTTTACCAAGTAACCAATGACTGAGCATCGAGTAATGGGGCAACTAGCCTAGTTAGAATCAGAGTAAACCTGAAGACCAAGATTATTAGTAGCAAATAGCAAGATACCTTGCCCTAGTGTAGATTTAAGATATCACATAGCCGTCTTCTAGTGGGCCAGTGGCCCTGCCTAGGTCCTGCACAAACTGACTAAGTATGTGAACAGAATAGGTAATATCAGGAGGAGTGATGGTGAGATATATCAAACACCCCACTAAGCGTCTGTATCGAGTGGGATCAAATATAAGATCACCCGAGTCAGTAGAAAGCTTGTGTTGTTGCTCCATTGGGAAGGAGCTGGTTTAGCACCAATCATAGCCGTTTCAGTCAAAATGTCAAGAGTATAATTGTGCTAACACAAAAATCAACCAGCTGGAGCCCAGGCCACTTCAATCCCCAAAAAATACTTCAACAGTCCTAAATCCTTTAGTTTGAAACATTGATGCAGATAGATTTTAAACATTTGGCAGAACTGAGGATCATTATCAGTCATTAAGAGGGCTAAATAGACATCATCTCTGTCATATATGTACAAGGAATTATCAAGATGACTTTATATTATTGAAAACCAAAATCATAAAGGGATGTAGCTTGTCATAGTGCCTGACATAATCCATGCAATGAATTTTTCAACTTACACACTTTATTAGGTTGGGAAGGATGATACCCTGGAGGTGGTTTCATATAAATATCTTCCTATAGGTCACCGTGGAGAAATGCGTTGTTAACATCCAGCTGATATAGATCCCATCCTTTGGAAATTTCAATTGTCAACAGAATGCGAAAGTTAACCATTGTGGCAACATGAGCAAAAGTCTCAATATAATCTTCACCTTCCACTTGCGTATTTCCTAGAACAACCAGTCGAGCCTTGGATCTTTCCACTGTACCATCAGCTTTGTATTTTATCCGGTAAACCCACTTACAACCAAGAGCCTTCTTGCTTTGTGGAAGAGGTGTGAGTTCCCATGTGTGATTGTCTTCAAGGGCGGTGATTTATTGGGTCATAGCATCGCATCATTTTGGATCTTGAACGACTTATGAATAATATTGAGGCTCAACATGGTGGGTTATAGAAGCTAGAAAAGCACGATGAGAAGAGGAGAATTTATCATAATCAATGAAATATGAGATAGGACAGGTGATACCTGAAGAAGTTTCATGGAGAGGTGACGAGTGTAGGTCATTGACGGAGACAACATTGCAAACGAAGTCTTCCAAACGAACTGGTAGATGGCGCACACGCTGACGGTGACTATGGGCCACCGTGTCTACTGGGTCTATACTATGTTGTACGTCACAGGCAGGCGCTGAGGATTAGGCCCTAGATTCTATGGGTTCATTTGTTGAATCACCATGATGACCCAAAGAATCAACAGAGATCGTGGGCTCCCCCTCACCCTGGGAAGACACTTGGACCAAAGGTGAAGGATCAGGCGGCCCACAGACCGGAGTAGGAATTCCGGAGTGGGGCAGTTTTTTAATAGGATTTTGTATGTCTAAGTCGAAAACATCATAATGGACATTGTGGGCTTCAACCCCATATTGTGGTGCTTTAGTTACCATCTTTTGTGGAGGACATGTGGAGATGGAGTTGGGTAACAATGAAACAACACTATGCTATTGTAAAGATAAAGGTTGGGCACACCATTTATAAGCTAGGGGGACACATTGATCAATCGACTCACAAAAAGGAAAAATATCCTCATAAAATACAACAACATGCCCATGACAGAAAAATTTGTTACCTGTCTACATGATAGACTCTCCAACCCTTTTGCCTATAAGGATATCATAAAAACATGCATCTGGTAAACCGTGCATCGAACTTATCCTTGATTCGATTATGGGCATGAGCATAACAAAGACACCCAAATATTCAAAGATGAGCATAATACGGGCTGACTCAAAACAACATCTCATAAGGAGTTTTTGAATTAAGAAGCTTTGTAGGTGTTTGATTGACAAGGTAAGTAGCACATAAAACACATTCACCCCAGAATTGACTAGGAAGAAATGCTTGAAATCTAAGAGCACGTGCCAAATTAAGTAAATGACAATTGTTTCGTTCTACGTGCCCATTCCGCTGTGGTGTGTCTACACAAGAAATTTCATGGACTATTCCTTTTTTCGAAAAATTTTTTTTGAACCTTTTTATCCATAAACTCAGTGCCTTGATCACTACGAAAACATTGAACGTTTAACCCAAATTGAGTTTGAACCATAACATAAAATTGCACAAGCTTCTTAAAAGTTTCTATTTTGTCTTTCAGCAAAAATACCCAAATAGCACAACTATAATCATCCACAATGCATGAGAAATAGTGATAGCCAGATAGAAAGGTTGTGCGATAACGTTCCCATAAATCACAGTGAATTAAACTAAATGGACATTCAACTTTAGAGTTACTCAATGGAAAAGCATTTGGAGTCTGCTTAGCTCTATGACAAACATCACAGCAGTCATAAAAATCCTTATTCAACTTAAAACCACAAACACTAGACAAAGTACTCAACCTACCAAAAGAGGGATTTCCTAAATGCTGAAGCCATCTAATTGAATCTAAACTTTGCAAAGCGGTAAAGACTGATCCAATAAGTGCCATCTTCAAGCAATAGACCCTATTACTCAAGTCACCAGCTTCATTTGGCTTCTTTGAGGTGCAGTCCTGTATAAGACAAAAATCATCACCATAAGTGACTAGGAAATTTATAATTTTATATCTTTCTTAAATTACTGAATAGAGGTAAGGTTGTAGGTAAATGATGGTATGTATAAAACATCTTTCAATACAAAATCTAAACCAAATTTCATAGTTCCAGCCTTTCCAACTAGCAAGGTTCGTCCATCAGGCACAATAATGTAAAGTTTAGAAGGTAAGTTGTATATGTCAGTCATCACATGGAAATTGGAGGTCATATGGTGGGAAGCTCTACTATCTAATACCCATTGCAAAGATTAAGAATAAAAACTCTTACCAGACATTCTTTACTGGCTCTATCCCTCTCTAAAAAAACTAAAGAGGTCCCCTACCTGAATGTCAGTGAACCCAGCGAATTGCCCATCATTCTTACCCAAGGTCTTGGATTTATCATCTGCTTCTTCTCCTCTCTGCATCTTGCTATGGCTACCAATCGTGGCCCCTGTTTTTATACCCATCAAATATTAGAGCGCTCCCCATAACTAGAATTTGCTCCTCCTCTTTCTTGCAGCCCAGATCTGCTACCATGCCCGAAATTCCAATTCGGTCCTTGATTTCAGGCTGGCGAGTTCTAGTTTGAGCATTTGTTTTGCTAATTGGGTAGGTACCCAATTATTTTGAAGCATTGATGCTTCTTGTGCCCAAGGCGTTGATAGTGGCTGCACCGGGGACGCGACCCACTATGTTTGGCTTTAAGTAGCAAGCTTGAGTGAGTGGGCTTAAGAGTTATTGCCTACATCAATTGTCTGGCTTCAAGACCTTAAGCAAACTGCTGCTGTCATTCTTCAAGAACGATGTTAGCATAAACTTTGTTGAGCATAGGCAAGGGCTCCATCGCCAATATATTGGATATGTCAGTATTTAATTTTACTGAGTCTAGTCCCATAAGAAACAAATGTACCTTCTCCTGTTCGAGTATCTTTCTCACTTCTTTGGTTGCTCCGCATTTACAATTGCAAGTATGCCTTGGCATAGTCTAGTAAGCCCCCAATTCATCCCATAACTCTTTTAATTTGGTGAGGTATTCAGTCACATTTAAACTTCCTTGACCCACAAGGTGATTTCTTGCTTGAGTTGATGTTTTGAGGTCAAATTTCCTTAAGAATACCGTTCTTCTAAATCAAGCCAGATTGCTCATGCTGTGTAAGCATAAACCATAGATACATGCAGATTCTTGTCAATGACATTATACAACTAGGCAATGACCATAGAGCTGGCCTTGTCCGAGGCATGAGCTTCTAGGGCAATTGTCGCTGGCTTAGTTAGACCTTTATCCACAAATCCATTCTTATTTTTTGACTTGGACAAGTTGACACCAATTTTCGTAATTTTCTCTGTTTAGAATTACCGGACTGATAATGTATTTGGGGGGATCAGCACTGCTCAGAAAACAAGGGGATTGTGGGCCATTATAACTAGTGATGATTCGTGACATATGCTTAGAATGCACTTCATTTTAGGGTCATTTTGCTGCATTTTTAAGGACAAGAATCGATACTCATTTTTCAGTTTTATGCTTAGGAATGGTTTTTTTCCCTGCATTGTGTAGATTTTTAGACCTTTTTGCCCTTGCTTTGACTCCAATTGAGTGTATTTTGACTCCCCACGAATGCTCCTAAGTCACCATGCTAATGGAGAAGAAAAAAGAATCAGAGCCTGCTGAGACAAAGGCGATCACAGACCCTTCATGGTGACGGCCACGGTCCATGGTAAAACTGCTTACCTCTTTATCTTCCTTCATCTTGTGGCTAACAACGGCTGAGTTTATGCATAAATAGGATTCTTTTCAGCTACAAAGAGAGGGGCATAGAAAACCAAAGCATCCAATTCTCACTTTTATCATTAGTTTTAGGATTTTTCAAGTTTTCTTTAGAGTAAGAGAGGGAATTGGAGTGGAAGATTGGCACTTGGAGGCTTGGAGTTTGGAAAGCTATTGAAGACCACCATAGTTGCTAAGTTTTTTTCTTCCCCTTCTAAATTCTTCTTGAACTTTTGCTTAAATATTGATTGTGAGTAGTTTTTTTTAATCAAGGGACTTGATAACCAAAATATTGATGTTAGATCTCTAAATTTTAATATTTGTACTTTATCCAATTAGTTTGACTGAATTCTATCTTATGGATGAATTGTTGTGAGTAAGTTTTGGCCAGACTTGCTATTGTACACTAGACAATTAAGTGAAGTACTGAAAGGAGAAACTCACTATTAGAAAAACAAGTTAGAACTTAAGTTAACGACTGCTTGAAAGTGAGTTGTTTGTTGAGAGGAAAATTCTAACAATCAAGAATCCATAACCAAGACTAAACCAAAGATATTTGAAAGAATGTTAATTTGGTTGGTTTAGGCTATTTAGTTTGTTTTGAAAAAAAAAATATTGAATCCTTGGTTCGATTGCACTCCTTTGAATCATCCAATCTAGATAAAGTGCACATTTAAATCCAATGATCCAACTCTTTACTAGGTGAAGTAATTCCCTAGATGTTTTCAATCCGATTGAATTTTCAATAGTTAAATTGTGATAGTTAAGACAATCGATTGAAAATTTCATCACTTAGCCTTTTATAATAGGTTAAACTCGATAGAGTACACTTGGTCTTTGTAGGATCGATATCAAAGCTATACTAAGTGTTTTGTGGTGATTTTTGTAGGATCTTGCCACATATATGCAAAGTTCCTTTCTGTTCGAATTCCATCCAGAAGTATAAAGGACTTTTCGCTCTAGGAGAAAAAGGTTGAAGTTAGAGGAACAAAGAGCCAAAGCTCAAGAAGCCTCTTCGACGATGGTGGGAGGAGGTCATAAACAATGAAGGATACTTCGGGATTTTGTTACCCCGGGAGTCCAAGGAATTGCCTTTAGTGTCGCTCGACCCACGTGGAAGCCCACAACGTCGAGCTTAAGTCGGCACTTACTTCTATGGTGCAACAATCTTAATTTGGAGACACCCCACTAGAAGATCCTAACTTACACCTCTCGGCATTCTTATAGGTGTGCGACATGTTGAAGCTCAATGACCTATCAACCAATGCTATAAATTGCGGTTATTTCCCTTTTTTTTTAGGGACAAGGTAAGAGCATGGCTACATTCTTTGCCTTCGAGATGCATCACAATGTGGGATGAGCTTACCAAAGTCTTTCTTATAAACATCTTTCCACCTAGCAAGATAACAAGTTTGAGAAACCAAATCACCACTTTCGCTCAAAGGGAGGATGAATCATTATATGAAGCTTGAGAGCGTTTTAAGGACCTATTGAGGATATGTTTACATCATGACCTTCAACGGTGGATGTTACTGTAAGCTTTCTATAATGAAGTCATTTAACCAGTGAGGTCTACTATAGACGCAGCAGTGGGAGGTACACTTATGAACAAGACTGAGGACGAGGCCTGCAATCTTATTAAAAAAAGGTGTTGAATAACTACCAATGGCCCAATGAGAGAAGCCAACCTAGGAGGGTTGAGGGTAAGCTAGAACTTGATGCTATCTCTATACTTTTAGCTAAAGTAGATGCCATGTCTCAAAAGCCAGAACAATTAAATGTTAATTCTACTAGTTCAAGTACCTCTTCCCCATCATGTGAAATTTGTGAGTCAATTAATCATTTGACTTTCAATTGTCAAGTTGGAAGCCCATTTGCACCAGATGCTAGTGAACTAGACAACTATGTCAACAATTTTGATCCTAGACTATTCAATGACCCATTCTCTAACACCTGTAATTCTGGTTGGAGCGATCACCCCAATTTCTCCTATAGGCCTAATGTCCCTCCTATGATTCAAATGAATTTTAAACCACCTCTAGATTTCAAAGACCACCTTATCCTCAACAAACCTCTCAAAAATCCAACTTAGAAACCATGATAGAGAATATTCTTTTAGCACAGAAAAAGCAAGATGAGTAAATTAAGTAATTAGCCTCTAAGGTTGATGTGCTTACTACTCATAATAAGATGTTATAAGCTCAAATTGATCAACAAGCTGCCTATTCATCCCCCTAGGAAGATTTCCCAGTAAGAACAAACTTAGCCTTGGGGGAAAATATCATACCATGCTTTTAAGAGGGGGCAAGTAACTTGAGGGACCTAAAGGGGTTGGCCAAAATGAGCATTCACATGATGGAAATGATGAGGTTGTTGAGAAGGAGGTGTCTACTTCTTCTAATGATGACATAAGTGATGATGCTTATAATTTTAATAAGATTCCTGATGACCCTAAGAAAATCTCCGTAAGACCCTATGTACCATCGTTACCATTCTCCCAAAGAATGGCTAAGGCTAAACTTGACTAACAATTTGGGAAGTTCTTAGAGGTCCTTAAGAAATTGTCCATTAACAGTCTATTCATTGATACCTTATCTATGCTAAGTTTTACAAAGAGATTTTGTCTAATAAAGAAAGCTAGAAGAGCAGGAAATAGTGGCATTGACTGAAGAATGTAGTGTCACAATTCAAAATAAGCTCTCTGCTAAGCTTAAGGATCTTGACAGCTTTTCTATTCCTTGTTTGATTGGTAATGTGCCAATAAATCATGCCTTGTGTGATTTAGGATCCAGTTTAAGTTTAATGTCCCTCTCTCTTTATAAAAAGCTGGCCCTAGGAGAAATGAGACCCACCACCATCTCTTCATAATTGGAAAACCGTTCTATAAAGTACTCTGTAGGTATTTAGAGGATGTCCCCATTAAGCTAGGAGATTTATATGTACCCGTAGATTTTGTATTTTCAAGGTGAAGTATGTACTTTATGTTGTAATCAATACTCGTTTCCCGTTTTGTGCTTGGATATGGTTCTTTTCTATGTTTTGTAGGTTTTTGGACCTTTTTGCCCTTACTTTGACCCTAATTGACTGTGTTTTGACTTCCCACAGATGCCCCGAAGTCACCATGCTCATGGAGAAGAAAAAAGAATCAAAGAATGCTAAGATAGAGGCGATCATAGACCCTTCTTGGTGAAGGCCACGGTCTGCAGCAGGCCGGAAATTGCTTGCCTCTTCATCTTCCTTCATCTTGTGGCTGAGAACGGCTGAGTTTATGCATAAATAGGGTTTTTTTCGGCTGCAAAGAGAGAGGCATAGACAACTAAAGCTTCTAATTCTCGCTTTTATCATTAGTTTTAGGATTTTTGAAGTTTTCTTTAGAGTAAGAGAGGGAATTGAAGCGGATTGGCACTTGGAGATTTGGAGTTTGGGAAGCCATTGAAGACCACCCTAATTGCTAAGTTTTGTTTCTTCCCCTTCTAATTTCTTCTTGAACTTTTGCTTAAATGTTGATGTGTGAGTGGTTTTTCTTAATCTAGGGACTTGTTAACCAAAGTATTGATGTTGGATATCTAAATTCCAATATTTGTACTTTATCCAATTGGTTTGCTTGAATTCTATCTTGTGGATGAATTGTTGGGTTGGTCAGATTTGCTAGCGTATACTAGACAGTTGAGTGAAGTACTGAAAAGAGAAATTGACTATTAGAAAAACAAGTTATAACTTAGTTTAACGACTGCTTGAAAGTGAGTTGTTTGTTGAGAAAAAAATTCTAACAATCAAGAATCCAAAACCAAGACTAACCCAAAGATACTTGCAAGAATGTTAATTGGGTTAGTTTAGGCAATTCAGTTTGTTTTGAAAGAAAAAAAATGAATTCTTAGTTTGATTGCACTCCTTTGAATCATCCAATCTAGATAAAGTACATATTTAAATCTAACGATCTAACTCTTTACTAGGCAAAGCAATTCCCTAGATGTTTTTAATTTGATTGAATTTTCCATAGTTAAATAGTGATAGTTGAAATAGTCGATTGAAAATTTGGTCATTTAGATTTTTATTATAGGTTAAAACTTAATAGACTACAGTTGGTCTTTGTGAAATCAATATTAAAAATATATTACAACAATCGTGCATTTGTGGTAGCAATCAACTTGGTTTTGTTCAACTTGGTTTTCTTTGTTGTCTCCCATAATGATTTTGGCTTTGTTTAGTCTTCAAAAAAAAAAGCTCATTATGAGAGTTCCGTTTCTTTTGTTCTTGGCTCTAATACCATGTAAACCACGGAAGATTAATTAGGAGAGAATCATGTATTTCCCAGACATCTCCCCAACTGTGCTATTCTCATATATACAAAATAGTTCCACTCTGTTTTCAATTCAATTTGGGAAGGAAAATCAAAAAAGAAAGCAGAATTAAAATCACTCAATGAAAGATACTATCTTGGGAGACTAGAAAAGGAATATACAAGAAATATTACAATCAAGAAAGGATTACAACTAAGATCTCCACTAATAGGTATTGTCTGGGTCACAAACTTTATAAGCACTTCTCTCCTAGCCCAGGAAACACTTTAACCTAGCCAACCACTTGCCTTCTTCATAACATGGTCTTCAATTGGGACAAACACTGTCTTCTAAGCTTGCTAAACTTTGGTAGAAAATCCCAAGTATTTCTAATGGGATAGCACCTCCTAAATGTCTAGGGTTATCAAAGCTTCCTGTTTACAATCAATTTAGGGTATTTTTGCTGAAAACATCGCTAGACTTAGCAATATTCACGTGCTGGCCCGATGCACATTTATAGTTGCTAAGGATGTCCTGGACCACCTTTGCTTACCCCTTATTCGCCTCATAAAAATAATCGAATCATCCACAAACAACACATGTGATATTACAGGAGCAACATCACAAATTTTTTGACTGTGAAGTCAACCCATCTCCACTGCATGAGACAACAGAAGGGAGATTCCTTTAGCACGAAAAAAAAAGAGATAAGGCGAGATAGGGATGCCTTCCCTTAGTTCTCTTCTTGGCTTTAGTAATCCCTTTAGTTCCCCATTAATAGTGAATGACAATGTTCTAATCTCAACCGATTTCATGACCAATTCTAACCAATTCTCTCTGAACCCCGGCTTCAACATAATTTGTCTTAAGAACATCCACTTAACTCTTTTGTAAGCCTTAGCCATATCAAGTTTTAGCGTCATGCTTCTAGCAGAACCTGCTTGATGACCTATCGAATGAAAGATCTCGAAAGTAGTTAAGATGTTATAAAAAGTTAATCAGCCTGGGGTAACAGCACTTTTGTTGGAAGAAATAATGGAGAGAAGAATTTCTTTGAACCTATCAGTAATCACATTAATGATGAGCTTGTAAAAAACATTATATAGGTTGATCGGATGTAATCAAAAATCTCCTTTAGATATTGCTTCTAGAAGATTAGCATAATGTGCATGTAGTTAAGCACAATTGGCACATCTTTCTCATTTAGCACAAGCAAGACAACCCTTGCCACATCTTGACTAACTATCTCCCAATATTTTTGAAAGAAAAATGGGTTCAGACCATTAGGCCTCAAGGCATTGCTGGGGTGCATTTGCTTCGAAGCTTGAACCATCTTCTTTTCCAAATAAGGTTTACAAAAAAGAAGGCCATTCATATCATTTGTGACCTTAGGAACAATAGGCTATAGCATAAATCTAAATTCAGTGAGTTAGAGGTGTCAAATAGCGAAACATAATAACCAGTAATTATTCTTTTAAGGTCCTCCACCTTATAAATGCACTCCCTGCAATCCTGTGATATTACAGCGTACTCTGTTGAAGTTTGCCCATCTATAGAAAAAATCCGAATTTGAATCCCTACATTGAAGGAATTTCGATCTAGACCTTTGCCAACCCATAATTCCCTCCTTATTCTTTAGCTCTCGAATATTAGCAAAAATAGCTGCTTGCTTATGGATATTCCTAGTCACTTTAAGTTTGTTAGAATGCCTCCTAACTTCTGTTTGTGCTTGCCCAAACTCAGCTCCATTCCACATATTCAAAGCTTCAATGCAAGTGTTAATCTTTATAATTCACCCCTTGGGGTGCGACCCTTCTCCGGACCCTGCGTGAATACGAGATGCTTGTGCACCGGGCTGCCTTTTTTTTTTTTATGCAAGTGTTAATCTTCCTTATGTAAGCTTTAGTAGTCCCAGGACCCCAGGATCACACCAAGCATACTAAGCTTTAGTAGTCCGAAGACCCTAGGATCACACCAAGCATACTTGATAACATCCTCACACATCAAAGCCCACATGTTCTCGAACCTCCTCCTTCTGTTTTTTCTTACCTCGTGTAGCTCAAATAAATAGATAAAAATGAGAAGATGATAAAAATATCATCATCTATATGCTTCAGTTTAGCGTTTGGGAAAAGGGCTTACCACTACACCATAGCGCAAAATCAATCAAGCCTTTTCTGGATTGAATCATCACCAACTTGTCTGTTACACCATGTAAAATGTTGACCATTAAACTCCAAGCCAAGCAGGTTGTGTGCTTCAAGAGCATCCTTAAAAGCACCACCAACCCGCTATGATTTCATTGGACCACCATTCTTCTTAAAGTTATATACAATATTTCATTTAGATCACCTGTAATTAACCACGTTAAAGAAGAATGTTACTTAAGGTCCAAGAGAAGGTCACATGTCCTCAATTTGTTTTGAGTTTTCGAGAAGCCATAAATTTGTGTAATTCTCCACTTTGGATCACTTCATTTCAAGCTTAAGTCTATTGGTTAGAGCAGTTTGACATAAAGTGTCGTCTTCTAAAACAAAGTTAAGCCACCTAAACATCCCCTACTATCGACAAAGACCCCTGGAAAACTATTTAGTCGGGCTAACATGATACCCATCTCTCAACAACTCTACTTGTTTTGAATAGGAACACCAAGCTTTGCTTCAACCTCCCTACTGGCCGCAGCATATTGTTCACTACTTGGGCTAGCCAAGATGCCGACAATTTTTCCACAAAATACTCATGGGTGCTTACGGGGTTGCTCCGCAACCTCCACACTATCTGAAGCAAAGTTAACTTCAAATATAATATTTTCTATCGATCGAATCTCTATAGCCCCCTACTCAAGCCCCATCATTCTTCCTCTTAAAAACCTTCCCTTCAAGGTCACCACTTTAGTTTTTGGAAGAGATATTGTCCCCTCCAGTATTATTAAGGTCTAGTTTAGTCTTGATTTTCTTGCCTTTTTTAACAATCCCTGAAGGTAGTAAATAACTTATACTTCTCAAGCTTTTACTCCTCCCAGTGTCTCCCCCTACATTACAGTATCGAGGATGGTTCAATAGGGAGGCTCTCAACGAACCCCCATATTGTAATGTAGTTTCAAGGACATCCTGGTTATATAGTTCACATAGTCAAGCAACCCACATGCATTATAGAAATCGGACAGCTTAACATATTTAATCTTAAACCACATAGCAGACTCCCCAATCTCCAAATTAATCCCCCTATGTAGATGGTTTTTACGTCGATATCCACTCTTAAGTTGAGTGATTCATTTTCACCAATGAGATTATCATCATCATATCCCATAAACTTCCCATCTTACATGCCAATGACTAAGCAAAAGCCTTGGTTTATTTCAAAATCAGGACGTCATGAACCTTCACCCAAAAATGCACACTGGGGAATCAACCTCTGAGGACTTCTCAAGCCAAGAAAGCTCTTTTAGAAGCAAGGTGGAGCTACGGACCTTTGTTAAGCACATGGTCTTTATCTGCCGCAAAAGAGAATAAGAACATGAAGATCGAGTTTACACTCTAGCTGTTTAATCACCACTCCACTCGAGGGTTTCCAAACGTTCTTGAGAGTTGATTTTAAAGCACCAACATTGGTCGAGTTTTGACTTCTGAGTATTCAATGCCCTAACAAACAAAGGGCAACTTGTTCCACCTTCTCCTCATCCACTTCATCATCCACCACCTCCACTTCCTCTTCTTCTATGCTCAGTTCCAACTTGTTGTACCCATCTGCTAATTCGGTCTCCACACTACGGTTCGATTATCAGGGAGCCCCTTGATTAATGGACTCAAAACAAAGAGACAACATGCCTCCACATGGACGTGCCTAGACTACCCACAAGATGGACCCAACAATGACAACTCGTTCCCAATTTTCATATCTCTAACACTTTTATTTTTTTTTCCTTTTGAGACATATGAACTTCATGAAGGAGATGTTGGTAATAATGGTTGTTAGGGGAAAAGGAGGAATGCAAACCTTGTATAGATTAGACCTGATCAATGTGCTGGGATCCCGCTCGACTTGACCCTAAAACATGAGCATCATGGTTGGCCGTTTTGTCTTCGATCTCACCTACCGACTCTCACTTTTTAAAAATATTAAAACTTACAAAAATAAAATATTTTGAATTTCATTTGTTCAAAGTCTTTTCGCTTTCTACTTTGTCACCTCCTCTTAGCGCCTACCAATTCAACTCGCCAAATCTCACTAGTTGTTAGCCTTCTAACACTCTCTCTCTAATATTTGGAACAACACTTTAGTGAACTAATTGTTTTAATCTCAAACTTACACATTAAAATGCTTGCAATTACAATACATTTCAACAGAGCATTACATTATCACTTGGCCTTTTGTTCAGTTAGATGTTTAGTGTTAAACTTTATAATGAAAATGAAACTTAATGAATAATATCATTTTCTATGTGAAGAAGGTTTCGGGGTCTGGTCTGACCCAATAATTCGAGGGTAATCACAGGGTTAGGGTCATGGTTAAGGATATGCCGACCCGCATGAAGCTCGGCTAGGGTTACGGTTGAGAAAACCCTGCTTGTCGGCCCTCATAACTAGACCCTCAGTCCGCCACGACCCTTAACTTGATTAGGGTTCAATAGATTATTGCTGAGTTGGACGATTACTTCAGAGAATTTTTAGTAATACGTTGTAAGTTACTTCAATTTTTCATCATCATAATTGGTAAGTTTGGAATTTTTTTTTTTTTGTAGTTAGATGATTTTATTAACCTTCTTGTAATTTTTAGTGTAAGTTATTATTGTGATGATTTTATTTAAGATCGTGTTCAACAATAGCGTTTTGAGTAGCATTTATTATTTTGACCAACATTTCAAGTAGCATTTAGCGTTTTAAGCAGCGTTTCTGAAAAAGTTAACAGTATTCGCTTTTGGCATTCAGAAGTAGTATTTTATATTTTTTGGCCAAAACACATCCTTTGGAAATTTTATACTTAGAAATTATCTATATCCTTTTACATCAATTCACATTAATCAACTAATTCAACAGCTAAATTTACCTAATACATTTATTTTAGTCACTCTTCTAAACAACTACATTCGCTAACAACTAAATTAGAAATGCTATCAGCTGCCTAAATAATTACCCATTAAACCACTATCCGCTACCTAAACAACTAATTTTGATGAATAGGGCCTAAATGTGTACAACTGCACTTTAAATTTTAGCTCGGAAACTCACATTTCAAACTTAAAATTCAAAAATTCAAATAGAAATTTTGAATCGAAAATTTCACATATGAACTCAACATGGTAAAAATCTATATTTAGAGATGTCCTTGCAAGTTTTCTATTTTTTCAGTCCATGGCCAAATTTTGTCCTTGATTCTAACGTTGGCTTCGGCCATGCCCTGTCATTCTGCCGACAGTAAATAGAGATGGACAAAAATCCTATTGCTATTCCACAGCTAAGCCAACATGGAACATTGATTTTTGGTCGCCATATTTTAGCGACTTGCGATGTAGCGGTATAGACCGATTTTGTAGCTATTTTCGTTACTAATTACGATTTTTTATTGTTGATTTTTAGTAGTGAAGTTTTCCCTTGTAAAGAGGACACATTAATCACTCTATGTCTAATATCAAGTGATAACTAGCGTGTATCTCATACTTCGCACAGATATATGTGAAAATTTTATGATCATATTATTTTTCTTCAAAGAATATGTGATTTTATTATTTATTTTAATTAGAAGCACTAAAATGTTTAACTAATTGATACTAAAAAATATATACATAAATTATTTTATTTTTGAAATATTGCTTGGATTGACAGCGATTTTTTTAGTTGGATAGTATTTTTAGTATAATAAAAGAACAATTCTTATATTGTATGATTTTTTTTAAAAAATAACAAAAAAGGGAGAAAAAGGGGTGAAGATGTTAGTGTCAAACGACATACATATATGATAATTATATATATATATATATATACACACACACACATATATATATATATATATATATATATATATATATCTTTAAAGCATTTAAATGCATTTATCATGTAATAAGAAATTTGAAATCGAAGGCTGCTTGTAATTTAATATGTGTACTAGTGTATTAATTTGTAGTTAGTTCTTAAAAAGATATATGATCATTTTGAAGATAAGACAAGTTTAGGTCTCAATTCCCATATGCTATAATTTAGTTAGGGGTACTTGTGGACATATTTATAAAATAAATCTCACGAATTTAAGTGTCTAATGATCCTATTATATTTGTAAAATAAACATCATTATTTAAGACTCTTTTACTCAAAAAAGAAAAATAGAAGATATATAAAAATATCAAATCATGTATGATAAATGTATTTACATATCTCACAGTTAAACACACAATCATTATATATGTATACCGTTTGATACTAACTTTTTCACCTTTTTTCCCTTTTTTGTTATTTTATAAAGAACATCCAACATAAATTTTGTTCTCCTACGTTTATACTTCATTTTGGCATAGGACACATATTTTTTTTTGTTTATTTTTGGCATATGTTTAATGTCATGTGGCCTAAGGGGGACATCTTTTCAAATTTAGATAATAAATTATGACAACTGGAATATTAAGCCAATCAATTTATAAATTCGTAACCAGTAGAACAATTGAATAAAAAAATAATAATTTAATATTGATACTTAAATATTGGTAATAAAATCGATGATAATTAAATTAATTTAATAAAGCATAATCACATAGTATTGACACAAATGTAAGATAGTCAATAGAAATTCACCCGTTGTCAAAACACCATTAACCCATTCAACCAATTCAGTTTTATATTATATATATAATATGATGATATACGATATGATGACGATATTAGACCAATGGGCCATTAATACCATGTAAGACCACTCTGGTTACAACCAAAAGGGCTTGAAATCAATGCATGTAATGTTGAAATGTTGTGTTTGCACATAGCTAGGTCGTGAGAAGAGATAGAATTACATGAGCCTAAATCTGGGTGATAATGCGCTATTTATCTTACCTATTTGTCGTTGCATGATTGTGGATGTTGTTCGGTTCTAAGCCAATACAATTTAATTGGGTATCTCTATGATTGGGGTTTCTCTCAAAAATACGGCTTAAAGTAGGACTTTTATATGCATTGTATGATTTTGTGGGTAATAAGCTAAACGGAGCAAATCTTGACCTTTCGAGGATCATTCGAGTCAATACGTGCAAAAGAAGACTCAGGATTCAAGCTGATGGAAGTTCGGTATCAAGAGGAAGATGAAGGCGGCTAGGGAGTAGATGGGGTTACCAACTTACCATACCAGTTTGGCATGACCATGCCCCACCTCTTGTGCATCTTCTTAATTTTTTAATTTTTATCTTACCTAGACTTTGCTTAGGCTTGTTCTTGATGTTTTTTTCTTTCTAGACTATTCTTATGACCTTAATTTTCATTAATGCAAGATTGATCTCTTCGGTTTTCTTTAATTTTTCTTGTTAAAGTTTATTTAGTTTATGTATTTTTTCACCATTTTCTCTCTGTACTTCAATGCTGTTTTTCTAAGTTAAAAATCACCCCAAACAAATGGTTTTGATCGGATGGAGAGTGAACGAGGATTAAAGCCTCACCATTAGATGCTTAGGGTCTTTAATATACTCTTTGACAATTTAAATCATAATATATGTTAAAAACATTTTTCTATAATGATTTTCGGTGAGATGGTTTTACTAATTATTTTTCACAATATTGACTTTTATTTTTTGGGGTCTTTTATACATAATCAACTTTCGTTTCCATTTTATAAATAGCTCAGATGAGATGGGTTCATCTAAACAAGCTACATGTCTTGACTTTTCTTTTTTTTACAATTTATCTGAAAAATAAGGACACATCAACTTGCGAATTGAATTACGACATTCAAGCGGTATATGTACGTGCAATCACACAGCAGACTTCGTCAACTGTCTAAGGCCCTGTTTGGTGAGGCAAACTAGAATGAAATGGAATCAGGACTTGAATTCTGAGGGGTTGGGTATGGAACTTGAATCCTGAACCCAATTGGTTGGTGAAAACTGGAATGGAATCAGATTTTACTGCTTGCTGTTTGGTGAGCAGTTTTGGAATGGAATCAACTCTATTTTTATTTTGAAAATATTATATGCAAGTATGAATATTTATAATAACAATAATAATATTTACTATAATAACAATAATAATTACTATAATAATAATAATTACAATAATACTAATAATTATTATATAATAATTAGTATAATCATAATTATAATTGTAATTATAATTATAATTACCATAATAGTAATAATAATATTATTATTATTATAGTAATAATAATTATTATTATAATTATTATAGTATAAT
>NCQV01048015.1:0-22265 GCA_002740545.1 Lophocereus schottii
ACCAGGTATGGTCACTATGAATTCACAGTGATGCCTTTTGGTCTCACTAATGCTACTGCAGCCTTCATGGATCTTATGAACAGGGCTTTCAGATCTTATTTAGACAAGTTTGTAGTGGTATTCATAGATGATATTCTTATCTATTCTAAGGATAAAGAGGAACATGCTGATCAATTGCGGATAGTATTGCAAATTTTGAGGGAACATCAACTCTATGGCAAATTAAAGAAATGTGAATTTTGGTTGGAGAAAGTAGTATTTTTGGGGCATGTGATTACCAAAGAAGGAATTAAAGTTAACCCCCAAAAGGTGAAAGCAATCAAAGAATGGCCAAGGCCTACCAATGTCACAGAGATTATAAGCTTTCTGGGTTTAGCAAGCTATTATCGAAGATTCGTTAAAGACTTTTCGAAAATAGCTTCACCCCTGACCAATCTACTGAAGAAGGTGAATAAATTTGAGTGGACTGAAAGGTGTGAGGAAGCTTTCCAAGAGCTAAGGCAGCGCCTAACTACCGCCCCAATCCTAACGTTACCAATGGAAGGAAAAGAGTGTATTGTATATAGTGACGCTTCGAAAAATGGTTTGGGGTGCGTACTAATGCAGGAGGACAAAGTAGTAGCTCATGCCTCTCGACAACTCAAGCTATATGAGAAGAACTACCCTACCCATGATCTGAAGTTAGCAGCTGTGGTCTTTGCATTGAAAATTTGGAGACATTATTTATATGGGGTATCGTGCAAGATCTATACTGATCATCAAAGTTTAAAGTATATCTTCACCCAGAAGGAGCTCAATTTGAGGCAACGGCGTTGGCTTGAGTTGCTTAAGGACTATAATTTGCAAATTCAATATCATCCTGGTAAAGCAAATGTGGTGGCAGATTCAATATAGGGTTGGACTATTACAACCATTGCTGGTCACGAACCAAAAAACACAGCAGTAACCAAATTGCTATTATTTCCTGGGTTTTTTTTCCTCTTCCTGCTATTTGAAGGCACTTTTGCAGTTTTGCATGTTATCTGTAATAGTAGCTGCAGGCAAGAAGGAAATCACTAATTCCGGCTATATTAACAGAAGAAGCAAATTACCTGTGTGGTCTTTAGCAAGGCCAGTCCTTCAATGCCCGAAGAGATTTTAAGGGCACCAGATTTACTCAAGATTACTTCTGTGAGATGCTTTCCAGATCCAAGTTCAAAACCTTAAGTAGAAGAGCAAGCAGAAGATTATTAATTTATAAAGAATTTCTTGTATGAACTCCCAACTTATTGATAAAAGAACTTGCCTCTAAAGTCACTGGGAAGTCATTCAAATAAAACAAAATATATACAAGTAAAACGACAAAATGAAAAATCAAGAAAATCACCAACCATGCCTATGTGGTTGGCCATCTACATGTATACGCTTCCATGGCTTCTCTTCAATCTTGACTATGGCAGTACAAACCTGCCAGCAAACAAAAAACCAAAAAAGGTGGTGGGCAACGGAGAAGAAAAGAGATTAAGCTCCCAGACAACAAAGAATCTAATAACAAATCAAGAAATCAGCTCCAAGACCAAATGCCAAAGGGCCAAAACAATCAAGATTCAAGAGTGATGCACACATACCAAACCTAGTTTTCCATCTCATAATTTACCAGTTCTATTAGCAAGTCAAACAAAGTGAAGATACAGAGCAATCAGAGAAACTAATAACTGAAAATCTTCAATTGACCGGCACGGAAAAGGGATATTCCAAAGGAAATTTAGGGAAAAATAACAACTAATAGAAAGAGGAACCAATACAAATAGTTTCTAGATAGCTACTTTCTGTGAAACTGATTAATGCTGCCAAAAGCTTACATATCTTGCCAAATTTTCTGCCAATATCCACCCAGACACTGCTCTAGTTTTGGCCTATGCATCTACATGCATAAGATCTTCTCAACATACACACCTCAGACATCTTCCCATTCAACACTTCACTCTACGTCACCTCTCAAATTTAACAAACTAACTCAAACTACACAACAAGGTGGCATTTCCCATTTACTTGTACCAGGAAAATCAAAACTTATTTGCGCTAATGCAGAATCTCTTGCTTCTGATATAGCACAGTTAGCCTATTTTTGAAGAGGAGTGTCAGTTTCTTTTTTTAAAAAAAAAAATAAGAAAATGGTGTCAATTTGTTAACGTAGTCCTGAAATATAAATGCAAGCAAACCAGCACAACTTTTGTTGTGCCTTTCCCATCTTTTCTCTAGTAGTCGAAATATCATAGATCAATAATCTAATGTTGCTATAGAACAAGGGTATATCTTAACATCTGCATTACTTGGTTCCATACACTTAACGGACCCCAAGTAACTACATTAATAGAAAAGAGCAAAGACCCACTTTGATGAAAACCTTCTCACAAATCAAAGATAGATATGTTGAAGGTTTTTGTAGACAGTATCATTTAGTTTAAGTTATTATTATATAATAATTTCTTGTCACAAAAGAACTGCCTCACAAACTGTGAACATCTTATGTTCTTCTTGCATCTTGCTTGACCAGTCACACACTAAACAGTACATGGTTAAACATTGCAATCATACTCCACAGAAAACTTCATTTTTGGTCCAGCCATATAGTTAGATATTCAAACCAGATCTATCATTGATTTTGATGGCGCTATGCATGAAGCATGAACAACAATAAAAATGCTCATGCCTTCACCAGTTCCAGGAGTATATTTTTATTCATGCCACAGGATCTAGCACATCCAGAGCCTCAGTCACTGAAGAAGCAAGCATTACATCAAAATTATTGAGAACAGAGTGTGCGCCAAGGAGATGTCAATTAACTGTAAACCTGGACATTTGGCTTTTCTTATATTGAACAAGAGATCTACCTGCTTGTAGAATGATGTGAAATGCTTAGCAAGGAGAATAGCAAATGCTTCAGCAGTGAGTGGCTCCTGGCATTCCTTTGCTTTCACATACACCTGTATTACACAATAACATCAGACACATTCCATAAAGTAAGAATGGGAAATTTCCTAAAATTAGAAATTAGATGAAAACGCTTTCACAAAACATGTACATCTTTTATAATTATTTGTACATAAATTGTAACCATATTTTAGTCCTCTTTTTCTTTGCAAAATTTTGTGGTGGATTTTTCTTAGATATTTGGTTTTTCTCAATTATATTTATAGAAGATCTAAATAAAATAGGTTTCATCTTAAGATGTACAACAATGTCTACTTCTATAATCAAAAATATCACACAATACAGGTTTTAGCGATTACTATGGGATCAAATTTATATGGCCAATGATTTATTGAAATACTAGCCGACCTTGAAATATCGCATACAATATCATACTGGTTCATAATTTGCAACTAAGCAAAGTTTCAACATACTTATTACATTACTGGCAGTACGAAAATTATGGAAATTGTTGTTCAACTTGAATGGAATAGTCTCACCAAAGCTTATCATAAAATGACATTTATGAAATTACCCAAGAAATATCAAACAGGTTTTCAAGATTTCACATGAACTGAAAGGGCCAACTTAGTCCATAAAATGGATCAAAAGAATCTTACTAAGACAAAAGAAATTCTACCATTTATTTGATAATAATCAAACATTATGCAAAAATGAGCTTCTAAGATTGCACGATTGTTTGCCACTTGAGACCAAGGCATGATCTTAAGATTCTAGATCTGCGTTGAAGTATAATAAGTGAATGAGTAGAAAATGACAGATAGTACATCAAATCAAACCAAATCAAGCCAGGCCAGGCCAAAACAAAAGCTAGTACCCACCACTCCTACAGTGCCGAACAAGATTAAGATTCAAAAGGGAAGATTAAAAACGAAAACCCAAAATCACTGATGAATGAAACTTACGGTGTTCTTCATGGTATCAGTAGCAACAATATCAGAATTATCATCACGGACATAAGAGTTGAGGCAATTGGACAGAAGACTAATGCCTACATTCCATTCGACGAAATGATGGAAGCCATTTGATGGGTCTTTCCAAACCCTCCCAACTCTAACTCTATCTTTGCCGTGCCTCTGCTCAAACTTAAACCCTTCTACAATCTCGGCCGACATTGATGCTCTTCTCAGCTTCAATCAAATCAAATTCAAAACCCAACCCAGATGGAGAAGTTGAGGAATAGCGAATCTAGGGGTAGCGTATGAATAGTGGGTTACTGAATTTCTCCGTGCGATTAAGATGAGATGGCCAGATGGGGGCGGTATTTGTGGGTGGCGGTGGCGTCGGGAACTTGCTTTTGCTGGGTAGGAGTGAGAATGAGCATCAACCTCTTCGCAATGCAAGCAAAATTGAGGGGGATTTGGAGGATGTCAAAGTAGAAAAAGATGGGATCATTGGAATCTTTGGAAATGGGATCAAATCGACAGAATAGTGGGAATTTTCCGTGCATATTATTTACTAGTGACTACGATCATCAAAGCTTATAATCATATTCCTACTAGTACAAACTTTTATAAGACGTCTCAATATCAAATATTAAAAATTATCTATATAATAAAAATATATTAAAAATATATATATATATGGCAAGTGAAAGTACACACTCCTAAGTATATGATATATGTCACCTCCTTTATAAGTACGATTCACCTTGATGCGAGTTCATAGCCTAAAAGAATACCATATTTTCAACTTTGTTCCCAAATACAAAAAGTGTGAATTCTTATATTAAATGAGCTTGGCATTAAACATGTTCTAAGTTTGCATTAAGGTGTGATAATACTTCTCATTTATTCGATGAATTAATGAAAGCCAAGGAACTTTGTGATGATTTATTTAATTTCATATACGTTACATACATGATAATGTAACATAACATAATGGTATGATAAGAAATTAAATAAAATTTAATTACATTTGATTAATCATAAATATAATGGCTATATTTGATGAAGCGCTTTTGACCCCAAAAAGAGCTCCTTGTGCTAATTTACTATTTGACCTTTATGAACAAGCTCTTTAAAATGTTTGATTAAATAGCTTTGTGTATTAGTTTTTTGTATCCAAGATCTAGTTTGTAAATTATGTCAATTAGTCCTTTTACTATACACTAGTAAATTACTATATCGTCCAATTATTTTGACAAAATTATTCCAAGAGGGCAATTCATTCACTATATTTGTTTATTTTTGTAGGAAGTTCCTTTCATTTCCCTTTCATTATTTATTCTCCTTCAACAGTTATGTTGTAGGTTGGATTGACATAAAAAATTTCTTCACCTACTCTCAACTAAGGCTTAGAAATATACTTTAAATTATAGATATACATTGTAACATCGAAGTCAAATAAGAAGATATCGGGATTTCTTCACCTATTGTGAAAAGTGGTGGCATTGATCAAATGTCTCATTTTTCTATGGAAATGACTTTCATTTTAGCATGTTCTTTAAGCTAACAAATAATTTATGTTGATTACTCTTACATAATGAATAAATATTTTGATGTCCAATAAATTTCAATTATTGCTAAAAAGAAAATCAAGTTTTTTTATGACATAAATAATAAACACCGAATTTGGGTGAAGGTATAAATGTAAATTTATATTTTACACAATTCATAATTCATATTGAAAAGAAATTATTAAATGTGCGATAAAAATAATGAACTGTTAAACAAGTGATGAAATAAAGATAATCCACTATCAAAAAAGTAATGAAATGATGTTACGGAACAACAATAGTAGATTGAAAATTTTCAAAATGAGGCAATAATAGAAGTGGAATTGTGAAAGAATGTAGTGCTGTTATCATGATAGTGAGTATGAGAAATAAAATTTTCCACTTTAACCCTATATATGTAGTCATGTACAAAATGGTGTTTTAGTAACACAAGTATAGTCTAATTTTCATCAACAAGTATTTTCTAATTTTATTCATTATAAATTAGTTTTACTGCGCATTTTGTTTAAAGAAAAAGTTCAAGATATTTCTTTGTAGAGAGGGCACGATTTACAAGGTAGTCATGAGTTCATAGATCTGGCTATATTTTATGATAATAAATATTTTATAATCTAAACCGTATTATGTTGCGGATCAATGAATCCGACTCCGGTAGCGTTTTTTGGTGGAGTTTTTAGAGCAGCTCCAACAGCTTGCTCGCAAAGCAAAAAGAAGTAGAGAGAAAGGGTGAGGCGGGGCCGTAGGGTGTTTCTGCAGCAATGCACTAGCGGCTCGTGGCTCGTGAGGCGACTTGCGAGGTTTGTTTTTGCTTTTTTATTTTTTAAATATTTTTAATTAATTTTTTTATTCTAAAAATAAAGTTGTGTGTTATAGAATGTGTTCATAAATATTGTTTTATTTGATAAGCCAGTGATGATTCTTATACTAAAGAAATAGAGGATCATAAGCCAAAAAGTTGGCTTATAAGTTAATATGGTAGAGATAAAACCCCACTGATTACCCCCCTCCAAAAAAAGCTCACCACTGAGAATTCACTAATGAGATAAGCTATGTGTACATCGAAGTGTTCATACACCAACAACCAAACCATATGATGATATGAACATCCAAATCCAAGGTGAGTAATAAAAAAAACCAACCCAAATCAATCACATGCATTTGAACTCCCCATCCTAAATTTAGCCAAAGGGGAACAATTGGATTCCAACTCAATGGCGTTAATCCGCTTCTTCATCGTTTACCCAGATCAATTTCATTCACCAGCTTTTCTTCTTCTTCTTCTTCTCCATCCTTATCACACCTTGCTATCCTCTGTCCCTACCCAATTGCCCTTCCAACTGTTTGTCTCTCTCTTCTCCCCTTCCCTGCCTAGGGAAGAACCCTAATTCCGATCTTTACCCTTGATCGCTAGCTGCTCTAATCGCAATCGATTGGCGTACATTGATTCTTAATTCATTCATTTTGTAAATGTCGGGAAGAGAGCCAGAACAGGCTGGGAGGAAAAACGTTGTCATTGTGGGGGGAGGAATTGCCGGCGCCCTTCTTGCTAAGCTCGTTCAAAACCATGCCCAAGTCACGCTCATCGACCCGTATGCATGCCACTCTCTCTCTCTCTCTCCCTCTCTCTATATATATATATATAACGCATCTCAATTTCCCCACTGTTTTTTTGAATACCAGGAAAACTAACCAATTGGTGGATCTAATGTGTCATTGTTTGGTTATTTGCAATTGATGTCGATGCAATATTAATTTTTATGTTATTTAATTGTTGAAATTGTCATTTGTATTTCTGCCAATGTGTGCATTTGTCAAAGGATATGATATTGTTTGTGGAGAAATTGGGTTGGGATTAATAACTGAGTTCATCAGTGATCCAATTGTCAGAGAGGGGGGGGATCAAACTATAAGCAAGGAAAGGATATCCAAAATTCCAAATCAACTGCATACCCTTGAGTATTCTCTAAATTGGATTTCTTTTCTTTTCTTTTCTTTTTTTCTGGGTGGTTTATCTGAGAATCTGAGATGTAACATTCTCACCCTAGAGCTGTAGAACGGTTGATCCATTGTTCCGTACACTCAAATAGCCTTGACTGCTTGTTGCTCCATAAATACATTCTAACATCGAAGTCAAATAAGAAGAGATTGGGATTTCTTCACCTATTGTGAAAATTGGTGGCATTGATCAATTGTCTCATTTTTCTGTGGAAATGACTTTCATTTTAGCATGTTCTTTAAGTTAACAAATAATTTATGTTGATTACTCTTACATAATGAATAAATATTTTTATGTCCCATAAATTTCAATTATTATTAAAAAGAAATCCAAGTTTTTTTATGACAGAAAGTATTATGATAATAAAATAATAAATACCAAATTTGGGAAAAGGTATAAATGTAAATTTATATATCACACAATTCATAATTCATAATTCATAATTCATACTGAAAAGAAATTATTAAATGTGCAATAAAAATAATGAATTGTTAAAAAAGTAATGAAATAAAGATAATCAACTATCAAAAAAGTAATGAAATTATGTTACGGAACAATAATAGTAGGTTGAAAATGTTCAAAATGAGGCAATAATAGAGCGGAATTGTGAAAGAATGTAGTACTGTTATCATGATAGTGAGGATGACAAATAAAATTTTGCACTTTAACCCTGTATATATAGTCATGTACAAAATGGTGTTTTACTGACACAAGTATAGTCTAGTTTTCATCAACAAGTATATTCTAATTTTATTCATTATAAATTAGTTTTGCTGCGCATTTTGTTTAAGAAAAACGTTCAAGATATTTCTTTGTAGAGAGAGTACGATTTACAAGGTAGTCATGAGTTTATAGATCCAACTATATTTTATGATAATAAATCTTTTATAGTCTAAATCGTATTATGTTGCGGATCGATGAATCCGACTCCGGTAGCGTTTTTTGATGGGTTTTTTAGAGCGGCTCCAACGGCTTGCTCGCAAGGCAAAAAGAAGTAGAGAGGAAGGGGCGAGGCAGGGGTGTTTTTGCATCAATGGACTAGCGGCTCGTGGCTCGTGAGGCAGCTTGCGAGGTTTTTTTTTGCTTTTTTATTTTTTAAATATTTTTAATTAGTTTTCTTATTCTACAAATAAAGTTGTGTGTTATAGAATGTGTTTATAAATACTATTTTATTTGATGAGCCAAAGTGATGGTTCTTATACTAAAGAAACAGAGGATTATAAGCCAAAAAGTTGGTTCACAAGTTAATGTGGTAGAGATAAAACCCCACTGATTAGCCACAAAAAAAAAAAGCTCACCACTTAGAATGCGCTAATGAGATAAGCCATGCGTATGTCAAAGTTTTCATACACCACCAACCAAACCATATGATGATATGACATCCAAATCCAAGGTGAGTGATCAAAAAAATCAACCCAATTCAATCACACACATTTGAACTCCCCATCCTAAATTTAGCCAAAAGGGAGCAATTGGATTCCAACTCAATGGCATTAATCCGCTTCTTCATCGTTTACCCAGATCGATCTCATTCACCAGCTCTTCTTCTTCTTCTTCTTCTTCTTCTTCTTCTTCTTCTCCATCCTTATCACACCTTGCTATCCTCTGTCCCTACCCAATTGCTCCTTCTAGCTGTTTGTCTCTCTGTCCTCCTTCTCTGCCTAGGGAAGAACCCTAATTCCAATCTCTACCCTTGGTCGCTAGCTGCCCTAATCGCAATTGATCGGCGTACGTTGATTCTTAATTCATTCATTTTGTAAATGTCGAGAAGAGGGCCAGAACAAGTTGGGAGGAAAAACGTCGTCATTGTGGGAGGAGGAATTGCCGGCGCCCTTCTTGCTAAGCTTGTTCAACACCATGCCCAAGTGACCCTCATCGACCCGTATGCATGCCCCCCCTCTCTCTCTCTCTCTCTATATATATATATATCTATATCTATATCTATATCTATATCTATATAGCGCATCTCAATTTCCCACTGCTTCTTTGAATACCCTGGAAAATTAACCAACTGATGGATCTAATGTGTCATTGTTTGGTTATTTGCGGTTGATGTCGATGCAATATTAATTGTTATGTTATTTAATTGTTGAAATTGTCGTTTGTATTTCTGCCAATGTGTGCATTTGCCAAAGGATATGATATTATTGGTGGAGAAAGTGGGTTGGGATTAATAACTGAGTTCATTACTGATCCAATTGTCAGAGGGGGGTCAAACTATAAGCAAGGAAAGGATATCCAAAATTCCAAATCAACTGCATACCCTTGAGTATTCCCTAAATTGGGTTTCTTTTCTTTTCTTTTCTTTTCTTTTTTTTTTTCTGGGTGGTGTGTCTGAGAATCTGAGATGTAGCAGTCTCACCCTAGAGTGTTAGGGCGGTTGATCCATTGTTCCGTACACTCAAATAACCTTGACTGCTTGTTGCTCCATAGAAAGTATATATGAGGAGGACAATTTAACGAATCACGGTGTTTTTATGCACTATGATGAATAAGACCCTGTTCTCTTCGACTTATTTTTAGAAGAATAAGTTCACATATATTCACATAAGTTCAGTTCAGAATAAGTTCAGAATTAATTTGATTAACAAGTTCAGAATAAAGTTCAGAATAAAATTCAGTAAATAAGTTCAGAATAAGTTCAGCAAATAAGTTTAGCAATTTGTTCTATAATAAGTTCAGAATAAGTTCAGTAAATAAGTTCAAGAATAAGTTCAGAATAAGTGCAACAAATAAATTCAGAATAAGTTTAGATAAGTTCAGTTCAGAATAAGTTCAGTCAAAATAAGGCGAAGAGAACAGGCCCTAAGTCAGGCTAAGCCCAAAAAGACTTTTCACTGGTGATCTGATCCATGTTCTAGACTAAGAGCATCCGTAGCCTTGGTAAGAGAAAGGAATGCGGGCCCCACCTAGAACACTTGTCCACATACTATAGGAGGAACAAAAACTTACCACGAGTGGTGGAACTCTGTTTAGTTCTTTTTTAGGGATTAATATATAATTTTTATATGATTGAAAAAAGGGGCAGTGTGTTGTGATGTGAGTTCATGATAAATTTTTTAATTAGGTTATTCAAATTAGAGTTTCATGGGTTGGAGAAGTGATGAAATATAAGTTTTAAAAAATTAAAACTTTTACTAATAAGAAAGGTTTGAGTTCCACAAAATGAAATGGGAATTGAATGCTACAACTGATGCGGGAAACATAGCTGCCCTATAACTTTTAGTTCAGGGTGGTAGGTATCCCTAAACCTCAAAATAAAGTACACAGGCTTTGACCTTGTTAAAGTCGTCATCCACCTTGTATCGTTGATGACGTGGTGTTGGAATAATAACAGGGGTGGGGTCATGGAAAAAGTGAGGTGACCCAATTTGATGTTCCATTATACGATTTGTTAAATTTAATTTATTAAATTTTAATGTTCTATAAAGGTATAAATTTTCATGAATTGGTTCCGTTTGAGATTCTATGAATTTGGAAAAGTGATGTTCTTTTAATTAAATGTTGGTAATTGGAAAAAATTTTGAATTTTTTAGTTTAATTGGTGCTATGTTTGAATAAGGTACCGATTCATGTTGAACAGCTGATTGGTCTTACTAATGTTTAAGACGATTTTGTTTGTGCAATTACAATTTGCTTATTATTTACTTTATTTATGTATTAGCAGGTAGTAATCTCTAACAGGAATCTTGAATGATGATGCTACTTTACCTAATAATGAAGTTATGGACTATGTAAACTGGCAAACCCTTATGTGAAGGCAGAAGAAAAATTTTTAGTTTTCATTAAAAATAATAACATATGAACTTGATAAAACATCAAATTTGAAGTTTTTAGCGTCGTAAAGCTCAGGGGTAATGTAAATATATAATTTTTAAATTCCCTATACTAGAGTACTGAGTGTCTTAAAGCTTAAATGCAAGTCCATTTAATATAGTTAGGTTATACATAAATTTTTGGGACATTCGCATAACGATTTCTTTAGTTGACTTTTGTCTTTGATGAATTGATGGCTGTAACATTTTGATTATGAGTTCTTTCCAAATTTCCACACACCTGGATATTCAATATTGTGGTTAATTTGCATTTTATCAGAACTTTTATTCCTGTCCTTGTTCTTTCAAGTACACTACTTTACTTGTAGCTTGCGCGTAGGCTCACAGATTGAGCCAAATGGATCTATTTTTTTTCTCTTATAATGAACATGGTTCAGCAATGGCATATGGTCCTGGTTTACTAGTTAGAAGGTTGCATAGTTAGTGCTGTCTTACTTTGTTTTTATTTGAATATTTGCATGGCGATGCTCAAACTGCGAATGTGTGTATGTATATGTGTGAACAGGAAGGAGTTCTTCGACATTACATGGGCCGGCCTGAGATCAATGGTGGATCCATCTTTTGCTGAAAGACAATTGATTGACTACAGTGAGTTCCTTCCGCAAGTGAAATTAGTTACTTCTTGGGCCACAACCATCACGGAGACTGAGGTGTCAACTGCGCATGGTGACCAAATTCCATATGATTATTTAGTAGTTGCCTCAGGTCACATACGTACTGAATCTGACCCTGTGACTAGAGACGAAAGTCTCCTCTATTACAAAGAAGGTCAGTAACTTGTGCTTTGCCCACATTCCATGTACGTAGGAGAGGTTATATGTTTATGAAGAATAAATTATTATCCCCAAGGGAACATCACTCTATAAGCTTCACTCACGCAACTCAGCAATGAAGAATGAAGGGCAGTGCAAAAAAAATCAGATCTTAATTCATTTCTTTTGTTTGTCAGAGAATGACAGAATAAAATCTTCCAGTTCGATATTGATCATAGGAGGTGGTCCTACGGGAGTGGAGTTTGCAGGCGAAGTTGCTGATCAGTTTCCTGATAAGAAAATTACTGTGGTCCACCGTGGATCTAGACTCTTGGAGTTTATTGGGTCGAAGGCATCACAAAAGGCTGAGGAATGGTTGTCCTCAAAGAAGATTGACGTAATCGTTGGTCAGTCTGTCCATCTGAAATCAGCATCCGAAGGTCTATATGAAACCAGCAATGGAGAAACTATTGTTGCTGATTACTTTTTTGACAGCACTGGAAGGCCCCTTGGAACTTCATGGCTTCAGAACACAATTTTGAAGGGCAGTTTGGATATTCAGTGTAGGGTGGCAGTTGAGAAGAACCTATTGGTCAAAGGCTACAAAAACATCTTTGCCGTTGGAGATATTACGAATATTCCAGTAAGTCGCGTCCTACACCATTCACATAATATTTGTCAACAGTACTTTGCAAACTCATATCAATTGTTTAGCCGATAAATTGGAGACATCTGATTAAAAATGAAATGGAAAGAACATTGTCAGCCAAAAAAGCCATCCGGGTGTACAGCGTACATTGGATTGAATAACCCAAGTCCTGGCATTGTCAACTTAGACAATGGTCAGAAACAATGTTATGTTGTGTGGACATGGAAATGATTCGTTCAGGTTTAATTAATTGGTTTAAGTTGACATCATGTTAACTAGCCGATGGAGGGCACTCATGCCATTTTCCGTATTTCCAATTGGTTTGTTTACAGTCAGCTTGTTAAGCAAATGCTGTCAATATAAGTCAAGCAAACTTGAAAACAGTTCAGCATGCAGTGATAGTATCATTAGATACGAAGGCTGCCTTACTTTCACGTTTGCTTGGTTTGACGAGTAAGTTATATAGGTTTGGCATTGTCCCATTGTAGGAATTGAAACAAGGGTTCGCAGCAATGAAGCATGCACAAGCAGTTGCAAAGAATTTGAGGACGCTTCTCGGAGGAGGATCAGTGGACAAACTGAGTGCATACAAGCCTGGCAGGGCGGTGGCAGTAATCTCATTAGGAAGGAAAGAAGGAGTGGCACAAGTCAGTTGCTTTACCATAAGCGGAGTTCTCCCTGGCATGTATAAATCAAGAGATTTGTTTGTGGGAAGGACAAGGAAGACCTACGGGCTTAAGCCTCTCAGTTCTGATTCCTGCTGTGCCTTGTAAATGTAGGGGAAAAGGCGGGGGAAAAGGAGGAACATTTTCTTTTTTTATTAAAAAAAGAAATAGCTATTTGGTGGTATAAACCTTTGACTTTTTTTTTTCTTTTTTCATGTATGTATACACACTAAATTAATCAAAATGTATATTACTTCAATAATATTTCTATGATTAATTAGTTTATCATACAGAGATAGAATTAGTCGAAATCATTAATATTGAAACATGTTTAGTGTTTATGTTTTTATGGTCGTTGATCCTTTGTTTAATTGAAGTTGAGTTATCATTAACTCGTGTTTTTTTAGATCACTAGCTATTTAGGTGCTACAACACAGAAATTCCAAAATCAAATACCAATAGCTTTTAGAACTGCCTAAATCCTCTATTGGTACAAATAAAATAAACTACTAAACTCAAACTAAGATAGGAAAGAATTACTCCTATTTCTCAACAAATTTGACGAAGCCTAATATGATTAAATCGTATAACACGAAGTCACTAGTCATATACGCCAATTACAAGCTCTAATAGCACATTGAATATCGGGATATCATGCTTGCTTACTTATGCTGAACCCTTTTCTTGAATTTATTATGATTCTTTTAATGGTTAGAGTCTTGTCCTTAATCACTAGCATACCAAATTTCTTTCTAATCTCTAAAGCTTTTAAGCAATTTTTTGTAGGAGTATGGGAGTCCTTTGCTTCTCTATGTAGCTCATCTAGAATATTAATATTGTACGTTTCATTCACCATTTTCTTAGGATTCTTGTCCTCTTCCTTTCTTATCACAAATTTGATAACCGATCTCAACAAGAGCACGATGGTTTGCATAACTTTTAACTTTCACCACAATATTGGCAGGCGAATTTATTTGACATACATAAATTGTATGTCAAATGAAGTATAAATTTTTCAACATATATTATATTAAATGACATTCTTATGCTTTACATTTTTGTTCTTTCTTTTTTTTTTTTTCCGAAACAAATAGTACTTTAAGGATAACTCTTTCATAAAAATTTATGAAATACATTGTTCAAAACTTCAAATGACATACGTTTACGATTGTGTGGATTTCTTGTTGAAGGGTGGAGTGATAGACTCCTTTTCTCCGTCCTCCCCACTCCCAGAATAAAACTTATGATTCGTATTATTCTTAACTTCCAAACAACGTTTAGTTTCTACAACGCATAGGCACATCATTCTTTGCAAGTACTAGGGTTCCACATAATTGCTTTTAATTCTTTGTTACCCTTTCACTCACACTATATTCAAATTTACGCTGAATACAGCGACGAATCGAGCAGCAGCAAGGAGAGTGAGAGTGAGAGTGAGAGCATAGGAGGAGCAAAAAATGCAGCGAATATTCGGCGTTAAGAAACAAAAAGATCCTCCTCCTTCAATTCAAGATGCTTCCGATCGGGTACGCTTCCATATTTCTACCTTTACCATCATATAACTGCCTAATTTTTAGGATTTATTTATGCCTCCATCACTTCAGTGCTGCATTTTCTGGGGTTTCGATTGAATTAGGGTTCCAAACGTTAAGCTTTTTGTTTAGCTCTAGTGAACCAATTGGATTAGGGTTTTGGGGCTAACATACAGCCATGGTAGAGCTAATTGTTCGGGCTCTTGGACTTGCGAATTTGCCGTTAGTTCTTGAGGGTAAAGTTCCTAACTTTTTGCTAAGATTAGCTCGAGAAAAGGAATTGATACCGAATTGTGTGAAATGGGAATTGTGGGAAGTGGGAATTGGTAAAGGATACTGGGGTTTTTTTCTCTCTGCTTCAGTTCAAGTGCGATAGGCTTCTGGGTTTGGCAATTTAAATTAAACCAAGGATTAGGGCACCTTGTCAAGTCAATTTCATTCGGTGGTTAACTATCGCAGTATTTCATCGTCTTGCTTGCTTTCACATGCCGCTCATTCAACTGGCATACTTATAGTTTGAATCATTTACACTACAATGTCTACGTTAAATAATAAAGCAAACTATGTTATAAACCCTCTCAAAACATCTTAAATACAATCAAATGAAGCCTGTGTGACTAATATTAGCATGTAATGTACTAAAGTAAGACTGTATCCATGAGAAGTACGAGCAGCTGTGAAACCCTAACTACTCACCGTCCAGCAGCACTGCAGCATCAACTTTTAATGCGAGTATGTGGCTTCTATTATTATCTGAGCCAAGAGACCCAAGACTGGCTTTTAGTAATTTACTGGGGTGGGTAATTTTTGGGATTGAATATCATTATGCGAGCCTAACTTGTATTTAGAGCACTCCCAATGCATGCTGAAAAATGGAACGGGGGCCCTCACAGTTGTCCAAATGTCATGGGAAGATCAAAGCAATCGCACGAGGGGTGGAACTTGCAGAGTTCCACCACATGAGCCGTCTTTTTCTTGTTTTTTTTTTAATTTTTTGCCTTTTTCTTTTCTTGGTAGTATATAGTTTTGAGATGGTCAAAAAAAGGGGGTTGTGTGTTATAAGGTGGATCTATGACAAATATTTTTAATTGGATAACTTAAATTAGAGTTTCATGGGTTGTAGAAGTGATAGAATGCAAGTTCCAAAAAAATGAAACTTTTGCTGATGTGGCAAGCTTGACTTTCAAAAAATGGAATTATGATTGGGAATACTCTTAATGGCAAGACCAATCTAATTCCAGAAGCAGTTCTAGCGACTTTTTGTGTCAAGGTTTGTTTGATATGGCCGCTAAAAAAAGAAGAAAAAAAACTATGATTTGTGTTCTCTAACCTCTCGTTTGTTAGCTTGCTTGTAATGGTTTTGGCTCATAGATTTCCTTTGCCCTCCTTTGGTGCTATTTGTCATTGACATTTTTTTCTGGTGACCAGTGGTTTGCATGTAACTTATTTCGCTTTGTGCTTAGATCAACAAAAGAGGAGAGAATGTGGATGAAAAGATCAAAAAGCTTGATACTGAATTGTCTCGATACAGAGAACAGATTAAAAAGACACGACCTGGCCCTGCTCAGGAAGCTGTGAAGGCTCGAGCAATGAGGGTTCTTAAACAAAAGCGAATGTAGGTCCCTTTCTTCCTTCTATCGCTTTTCTTGAGATGTACAGTTTTTGTTTACCCTCTTATTGCAGTCACCTATCAATATAACTTACCAAGTTTATGTGCCCTGTTCCACGGATTTGTACTCTTTAGTATGTTGCAAATTCGTTATGTCATATTCTTGTACGATCACAAATATTTTTAGTGTGAAGAAATGTGTAATCTTTCATTGACCACACTTTCATTCAGGCTATATGTGATTGGCCTCTCAGTGTAGCAAGTCATTGCTTCAAAGAGTACCTATATTTTTGAATTTCATGTTCTTGTAGCTCCTATATGTGTATCTTTTGTTGGTATGGTGTTATGGCTTCTTAGTATCGTGTTTCTGTATACTGACAGGTATGAAGGACAGCGTGATATGCTGTACAACCAAACCTTCAATCTTGACCAGGTTGTATTTGCTGCAGAGGGCATTAAGGATGCGCAGCAAACTGTGAGTAGAAGAACTGGAGATTGTTAATATGTTGATTGCCCCACATTTTTATCTGTTCTATCGTTAGCTTGGATTTCCCTCTTGGGATTGAGTTTTTCGTTGCGCACCTGCTTCCCTTATGAAGCTGTGGAAAGGGTACTTAAGAAGTTATGCTTTACATGTCCACTGAAGACGATATTTTTCTTAAAAAAACTGTTCCAACCTTTGATGTGAAGCTTATGAGTTATTATTCTTCAGACACGGCAACTTGTAAAAAAGGAAGCTTGTGAGTCCTGACCAGAGTCTACATCTTTGAGCCTGAGTTGTCTTGTTGTTTGTTAATAGCAGCAACCCAACATCGGTGCGTTACTACTCCTATGCTTGTGCACTATCTGAATAAGGCCTAGCATTGCTGTTCTATATTCTATTAAATTGCTGTTCTATATTCTATTATGATAGAGGCAGAACCGGACTCCAACTTGGGACCTGAAATAGGGCATCCCAGTTTCGCCCAAAGACATTGATCTGATGCACACTGACCTTTCCCGAACGAATTCCATTAACCTGATGACCACCTAGTCAAAGTTAACTAACCAGATACTAACCAAACGACTCTTTTATCAGCTCTAGTGTGATTCTTCTTTTAGATCTTGGACTTTGGGATGTTATAAAAAGTGCATCTTCTGCTCATATTTAGTGCGTTACAGTTTTTAGTAGGATGAAATTGGGTTTAATATCATGAAAATATTTTCTTCTCTTGGTAGCGTTCTACAGGGGGTGGTTCAAGTCAGCTGAAGTGCTGCTTTATGTGTACTGTGGTTGGAACATTTTGCCTACCTCATGAGAGGTAGGAGTTTCTGTTCCTGATAAAAACCATTTTACTTCCCTGCTGGATGTGGTTTTTGTCTTTGCCCATTCCTGTTCGTGTGGGTGATGACATTGTACCAAATGTTGTTAGACTAGACTGCGGTTTCTCTCAGTTGAATAAATATGATGCTCTTTTCCTTGTTTGTTTACAGATGTCGGCATTGAAAGCGGCAAACCAAGACTTGAAAGGAATGATGAAGAGTGTAAAAGTTCAAGAGATAGATGTCGGTTGGTTATTTCCTGTTATTCCTTTATACCTGAAGTACCATTGAAGTCCATGCCAAACCATTTATTTATTATATGTAGAACCTGCAAGATGAGATGCTGGACTTGGTGGATATGAGTAATGAGATTCAAGAGACACTTGGAAGAAGCTATAATGTCCCTGAGGACATTGATGAGGAAGACCTGATGGGAGGTGAGCTCTAAGTTATAAAATAGGCATCTATTTATGAATTTTATAGTTAAAACTTCTCCTGTGTGTTAATTTTGTTATTCTTTGCATTGTTGCCATGTCATTCGCAGAGCTTGATGCTCTGGAGCAAGACATGGAGTCTGAGAGTCAGGGGGTTCCTTCTTATCTTCAGCCCGACAAGAAACCAGATATGGAGGAAGAGCTCAACTTGCCGTCAGCACCTGCTGGGCCTGCAGTGGTGCCACCCGAAAGAGCCAATGTACAGGTGACTATTGAATCACCAGCTTCTTATTTGCACGAATGTCATATTAGATTGAAGGTTTTCCACTTTTCTTGTATGAAGATGTATCCAGGTTTTCCTGGACCTCTTTTCTCTTTTCTTTTCCTTTTTCTTTTTTTTGGAGGGGGGAGGGGGTTGCCTGGCTTGTCAGCTAATCGCTTGCTAGATGGGAATGATTCTCTTGCTCTTAAGAGAAGGCTGGTTATCATTAGACAGCCATCAGAGCAAGTCACATAGCCGTGTTGCAGTTAGTCCTTGCACTGTGCTAGCCTCAGTGGCTGCTTCTGGAACTGTATGCCGGTAGGAGTTTCTTATTGGAACTACCATACTGATTATTGTCTGTTCCATTTGCCATGGCAGCATGGGGATGAAATGGGCTTGCCTGCTGTACCTCGAGCATCCCTTCGTGGTTAGGAGGGATCTGTGTCATTATTGGCTTCAACAAGCGGCGGCTTCATCCCTTCTTTTGTATTCTGGTTTTCACAACTCGCTCCGATTCTTTGGGTTTCTTTCGGCAGAATGCGCGAGCAGGCCAGCTATTGATGTGTATTAGGGATTCGATGATTAATTAGTGGTAAAACTATGGAAAGGTGCTGGACATTTGAAAGACAACTGTATGGAGAGAAAAGCAAGAGTCTGATGGGGTAATGTTACACATTTCTTTCCCTGATGCCGGAAGTAATGTAGCAGGATGCTGCCCTTCAACGCACATAATTCCCTTTTCATTTGATCACGAATTATTGATCGACAAAAACAGACTTCATTTGGCATTGTAATGCTTCCAGGAAGCAGTAATATCAACTATCAATTTATTTGGGTTGCAATCGCATCAAGTCTACAAATGAAACTTACTCCAATCCAACGTCCGTGAATACATTTCTGAATCATTGGTATCACAGGGACTCCCATGACTAGGGAGCTTTCTACTTAAAGATCTTGCTAAGCCGAGTTTGAGTCTTTCAGCCTCTTTTCTCAGGGTCTGATACTCACCTGGCAAAGAAACAAGATCAAAATTGCATTGAACGCCAATTGCAGAATAGACCAATAGCAACCCAAACTTTATTTAATCCAAGATCCAAGTGAGGGAGGTACCATCCGTCATCAGCTTTTGTTGCTGCAGCCTCGCCATTTGCTGCTTCAGCTTACTGTTCTCCATGGATAAAGCAACTCTTTGTCGAAGCAAAGTCGAACACTTTATCGCCAACTCCGATTCTACAGCCTGCATCATGAAACAATCGTTAGAAATGTGCAAGGTTTGGGTTTTGGTCTCGTTCAACTGGATGTTTGAAATTACTTAAGTCAAAGAAATTAGATGGAAAATAACCCAGTATCAATCAGAGAAACATAAAAATGTCAGATGATATGCTGGAACTGACTGGAATGCGTTACTTTCCTTTTGTTTTCCTTCTATTTGTTCCATATTGTTGGGAGAAAATCCTACTACAATAAGAAAATAGGGTGCTGATACGTGTCTTGCTATAAGACACTCTTAAATGTCTTGCCTTTACTCAAACTAATATGTTTTATAATTTAAAAACACCAAATTTTTATTAATTAAAACTTATTATGAGCTATAAAACTTTAATATTTATTAGTTACGACAACAAATACAAACTGACACTCTAACCAGATCAACTCTATCCGCGAGGCATATCATACGTGTAAATTTTGTAAATGTGAAAGATTATGTATAAAATGATGATTTTGCACAATTTGTAAATTTTGATATCCTTCCAGTATTCAATCATATCATTTTGTTCCAACTTAATATGCAATAAGATACATTTTAAGTAAAAACAAGACACTTAAAAAGTGTCTTGCATCATTTTGCTAAATAATTCCTCATAATAAAAGTCGGTGAATGATGAACTTTGGACCGCGAAATATTTACCTGAAAAGAATTTACAGTTTTTTCCAGCTCAGCAATGTATTGAAGTTTACGAGCTTTTGAACGTTGGCCTGGGTGCCTGTATGTATAAGTAACAGATCAGAAAAATACATGAAAGACATCAAAAAATCTTGATTTCAAATTTAACTACGTGGAAGCCATCAGAAAAACCCCCGCCCCGACTTCATAATGCATGAATTTAACACCAGACAATACTTCATGACAGGGAAATTCTGACTCCAGAAATCATTTCAGACATGCAATTTACTATGTCAGTGCAGCAAAGTAATCAGAGAATCAAGAAAACCACAGCTGTGAAACGAAGGTAATTACCTTTTTCCTAGTTTTGATTCACTATTGAGTTCATTGGGTAAATAGTAACAATCTCTCTGTAGGTCAGAATCAGGAGCCCTGGAGTTCTGAGAAACTTCATCGATGAACTGCATAGGGCTGCTGCTTACATACTTCGACAAAGCCAAACGCGCAGAGCTCTCTGAAAACTCTACATTACATTTTCGGCGAGGAGAATGGGGGCCATATATGCATTGAGACTCCAACCTATTGCAACTCTCCACGGAACACAACCTTTTGTCATCATCACTTGGCCAGAGTACTGAGTTTGGAACAAGGTCATGAAAAGGTGCTGAAGCATCACTAGCTGACTGACAATGGTGTGTTCCTTTTGGACTGGAACTTGAGTCTGAGTCACTTAGCAAGTCATCAAGCCAATCTGGCTGGTCCTCCAAACTGGAACTCCTGGCATATGATTTCTGATGTCTAGTGCCTGGTTCATTATCTTTGGGGGGACTAAACGAACTGGGCTCATAATTTGGATAAGCAGGAACTTTCTTTTGAAATGGGTAGCGAGGTGGAAGGTGGGATGATCGGAACATTTTGAACTACAACTTCGAAGTTTTATCTGTAGTTGAGCACCAGAGGGGAACACCTGTCCATGAATATACAAAGAACATATTGTGTTGATATTTGCACTCAAGATGCACTCCTCAATAGTTTCATTTTATTAAAAAAAAGGAAAAGATAAATCACCATATCACCCGCGAACCATCGACTGTTCAGACAATAGATGAAGTCACTATTGAGCAATTTTCTCAGCTTTTAGTAATTGTGAACGAAAGCAAGTTGTCTCACTTATAAAGCCAAAACTTAGAATGCCTTCCTCTATCAAGGAGTAGCACACAATCAATGACAGTTCAGTTCAGCAGAAACACCTTCTAAACAGTTAATTATTGCTCTTGGGAACTGACATCTTCAGAATTCAAATTAGAAGTCAGAATCACAGTCACTAGGAACGTCTCTCAGGTCACTTAAGCCACAACACGGACACCTACTTATCACTAAGTTAGCATAATAATATAATCTCTGAATCTCTCTTTCCTGGAATGCATATCTGAGGGTTAATGAGCATTCCCAGCAACTATGGCCACAGCACAACACTTGGAACTTTGTGTGTGTGTGTGTGTGTGTGTGTGTGTGTGTGTGTGATGAACTTGTCTTTGCAACGCACAGTTTATGCATCATAATTTCACAACAATATCCTAAAATTCAGAAACCTAACAAAACAAGGAGCTGAGTAGAAGCCACATTTATCAAATAAGAATCAAACAACCATGACAATGAAATAGTAATCCAGAACTCCTACTTCAGTTTCAAACTCCACAATAGTTAGAGAGCTACATCAGCACAAAAACGTCACAATAAGCAAAACCTAGATCATCAATATCCCAAAGTTTCGAACTTTAGAAACCAAGACATGAAAACTTTTCAACAAGCATTATAAGTTTCTGCTTTACTGAGAGAAAATCACACAAACCGTAACATTTGGTAGTGCATTAGAGAAATTTCTGACCTTTCCTAGTTTAATTTGCTTTTC
>NCQV01048035.1:0-12233 GCA_002740545.1 Lophocereus schottii
TGCGGAACAATTGAAATGGAATAATTACCAATTAAGAGCATCTGCGCCTTCTCTAGAAGGTCATCAGACTAATTGAATTATCCTAATTATTTATTCCCATGAAACTAGAATAACAAAATCACAAGATCATGTAATCTCAATTCCCAATTGAAATCCTAACTATTCTCATGTTAAGATTTACAATGGCTCGCAAAGCCGCTCTATGTAAAGGACCCAACTCTCATTAGTCTCCTAAACCCTAATTAGGAACATGAATAAGCCTTCTCAGGTAATTCATCGAGCACCTGGCGTGCTAAGTGAGAATCCAATAATACTTTAGGCAGAATTCACAAAAACCTAGAATTGATATCCCATTCACATTATAGGGGCTACACCCAATCCAAGATTAAGGAAACTTAGCCGCTAAACGTGATTCTAATCTCAACTTCAATCAATAGTGATAACATGCGAAGAAATAAGAAACTTAAATTACAACGAATAAAAGAAGGGTTCAAGAGTGTACCAATCTGTAGCAACAACCTACCGAAAGCAATAATTAAATCCAAACCAAAATCTTGAATTGAACAACAAAATGAAATCAAACCTAACCCTAGAGTCGCCCCTTTGAGAGAGAGAGAAAAGAAAGCCCGAGAGGAAAAATAAAATCAAACCCCCCTAATAACTGCCTTGCGAAAGTAATTAAATCGCGCAAAAACTAATTACGCACAGTCGTGCGTACCACGCACGAGGACCCGTGCGTCCCAGGATAATGCACGGTTGACACGCACGGTCAGGACGCACGGTCGTGCGCATCTTCTGCCTTCGAGGCACGGCCGTGCGTAACCTGCAACAGACCGTGCGCGACTTGCAGCCAGCCGTGCGCCTCTAGATGGTCCTCTCGGGCTTCATCGACGCTTCATTCATGTCAGAATTTGATCCCAGAGTGTCATTTTTGGTAAAACTCGTGCAAAACTCCCACTTTCTAGACCTTAGACCTGCAGATCAAGAAATAGGGCAAATGAGTCCATAACAGGTTAAGAACGCATATTCAACTCCCTTTTTACTAAGATAAATCAAAAGATTATCGGGAAAAAAAAAGAAGAATCAGGGTCAAAAGTGGTTTGAGGTTTATCATCCGCATTATAACCTTATAAAAGTCCTCATCATTGTCTAGTGTGTTTGCATTTTAGTGATGGCGAATTTGAGAGTCTTGTCCAACATATGGTAGATTTGATTCTAAGGAATGAGAATTGAGGAAACCTTTATGTAAGGATTTTCAAACACATGAGTCATGAGTGCCATATAACTATAGTGAGGTTTTGTGAGCCCTACTAACTGTATTTATTTTATATGTTTATTGACTATAATTGACGATTTGTGGGGATTGATTCAAGCTTGACATTGTGATCTATCAAGTAATTTTCAAAAATTTCATTCCCTAATCCGTTTGTTGATTATTTTTGCATTGTTTTAGGCTACTTTGGGATCAGTTTTGCCATTGGAATGTTACTTATATCTATCCTAAGGATGTTCTATATATTTTTGGTTTTTAGCATTGCTCGAGAACAAGCAACAGTTTAAGTATGGGGAAGTTTGATCAGTGCTTAATGTATACATCATTTTTAGGGCCATTTTACCACATTTTTAGGAGATTTCTGTGCTTTAAGTCATAATCTATACTCTTGCTCTTGATTTATACTTGGGTATGGTTGTTTGATGTGTTTTACAGGATTTTAGGCATTTTTACCTAGCATTTGATCCTTATTAAATGTATTTTGATCTCCCCCACGGACTCCCATGCACTGTTACGCCCGTGGAGCAAGAAAAGAGCAGAAAATCGGCTCCAGCCAAGCCCATGATCGGACCGTGGTGAGGGGTGAAATTGCTCCCTCATCATTTTCCTTCAGCTGTGAGGCTGAACACATCCAGTTTTTTCTATAAAAGATGTTATTCAGCAGCAATGGAGGCGAAGGAAGCAAGCATAGCATGGTCTCATTTTCTTTCTCAAATTTGTTCTGTTTAGTTCAGATTCTTAGTTTAATTATCATTTTAATGAGAAATCTTGAGATTGTGTGTTTGATTTGGAGGCGGTTTGAAGCCCTTGGTTGAAGGCTATCTCATCCAAGCTCTTCCTCTTAGATTTCACCAAAACTTTGGTTAGTCGTTTAATATTTTATCATGTGTGAGTAATTTTATTTTGTCTGGGGATTTAGTAGTTTATGAAAGTGTAGTTGGACAATATTTTAATCTATAGAATTGTGCCTATTTCATGATCGGTTTGATTTCATTCTACCAAGTGATTATCATTTTGCGAGTGAATTTTTGGCCAAAGTTTGCTTGCATACTTAAAGCAATTGAGTGAAAAACTAAAAGATGGCATTTGATTAGTGAACTGCTTGATAAAACCTGACATAATATCGTCTCAAAAGAGATATTTGCATGTTAGGAGGACTGGAGTATAATCGAAGGTATTCAACTTGGATTAAGATAAATTAGTTTGAAAGAACGACTTTGGCTCAGTTTGTGCAATTTTGGCTAATTTCGACAGAATAGACAATTTTTTGGAGGGATTGCAAATCCTCAAAATTGACCGATTATAGAGAAGCATTTGATCAAATCAACTTTCATAACTACTAGAATTCCTAGGTATTTTTCCTTAATTGACTTAAAATTAGTGAATTAGAAGTTGTTACATCGAACCCTCTAGAATTAGAATTTTACTTAGCATATTTTTATAGACAAAACTCAATAGGTTACATTGGTCTCTGAGGAGCGATGTTTTTATCTATACTACGACTACCCTTGTGCTTGCGGCAGTGGTCAAGGGTCCTCAAGCGCATCCCCAGGGCTGGCCACTATGCCTTTAGCCCCAATGGGGCCAAGGGTCCTCAAGCATGGCCTTAGGGTCAGTCGCTATGCCTTTAGGCTCAATAGGGGCTAAGGGTCCTCAAGCACAGCCTCAGGGCCAGTCATTGGAGCACTAACCCTGAGAGGAGGCTAGCAGCCCTCAGGTATGATCCAAGGCTGATCGTTATACCCCTAGCTACCCCAAAGGGGTTGATGGCCATATAGGATGGCCTAGGGGCCATTCGTTACCATGTTTCATAATATTACACGAAGAAGAATGCAAGATCATTGAAGGGGAAACCAAGTCCCTATCAGATGGGACAACTTCTCATTGCCATTATAGGTAACCATGAGACAATACTACAAAGAGAAAGGCAAAACGAAGGAGGCCAACTACCAAAGAAATCTATACCTATTCCTCATCACTAAAAGGGGGTGGGGCATTACTCAACTTCGAAGTCTTCTCCAGACCGCCGGCCGGCCCGGGCCTCACCCCAGGATTAGCTCGTCTACGGTACTGCGCCAACCAAAGGGCGTGCTCATTGAGCTGTAGCCAAGCTTCACACATGGGCCACTGCAGACCCTTGAGGGATGACTTCAAATGTTCTTCTAGTTCCCTACTCATGACTCCCGGCTCGAAAGCATCATTGACTGCCATGGAGTTGAAGGCGGCATGAGTTGTGTTGGGAATACGGAAGTCTCAGGCAGACTCCTCGGCCATGTCAAGGTCGAAGTAGAGGCAAAGTTTGTGGTAGTTATCGGGAAGTGGACAAGGAGGGCGCATCAGAAGCCATTAGAAAGTCTCCCTAACATAGTCAGTCGCCTGCTTTATGCTATGGAAGTCGGGAGACACCACGGTATAGGGAGGAACTAAGATTTCCTCGCTCTACAAAACTAGTCTCTCTCTCTCTCTCTAAAACAGATTGGGGAGCATGATCAAGTGGTCTCTCACGAGAGATCCAACCCCACTTTTGTAGAAGGTAGGGGGTAGGGTAAAGGACAAAACATCCCTTGATGTGGTTACAGAACCAAGATATCGATCCACCTACACCACATGGCTCTTAAATGCTAAAGACCTATCTCAAACATCTCTAGACCACAAAAGGGGCTCACCACCCCGTAGCCCCGTCCATAGATCGATCGCCACCAGTTTACACCCCTACCTAGTCGAGGGCGCAGTAATATTACCCTAAGGCCAACCGCTATGACTCTAAACACGGCTCAAAGCACTGCATCTTCAGCCCCCATAGGGGGCTAAGGGTTCAACGGGCCTAGAGGTTTGTTGTAGAATGAAGAGTATAAAAACATTCACGAAGAAATCAAGCCCCTACATAGAGGGACAACTTTTTATTGCCATAACAAGAAAATAGAAACGACCCTACAAAAGAAAAGATCGAAGAAGAAAAGCAAGCTAACAATAAAAGCCTATGACTATTCACCATCACTACAAGGAGGAGAAGCATCACTTAAACTCAAGCTCTCCTCCTGATCGTTTGTCGAGTTGTATTCTACTCTAGGATTGGCCTATCTACGAAGCTGCAGCTCCAGAAGGGCATGCTTGTTGACCCTCAGCCAGGATTCAAAAATAGTCCACCACAGACCCTTGAGGGCCTACTTCAAGGCCCTGGCCATGTCCCTGTTCATAACAGATAACTCCACAGTGTCGTTGACCACCATAGCATGAAAGGTGGCTTAGATGATTTCGAGCAATATCGAAGTCGCGTGCCGCCTTCTCTACATCCAGAAGAGTGAAGCCCCTGTCGAGGTCCCGATGATCCTCTGAAAGTGGCTGAGGATGGCGTGAGGCCGCCCTCAGATGTCACTTAAAAGTTTCCCTAACATGGTCGGCCATCTCCTCAATACTATGAAAGGGGGCAAAAACCATGATGAAGGGAAGGGAAGAACCTCTCTCTCTCTAGAAAGCTTGCTTTTCTCTCTAGGAAGGTTTTTAAGGGGTGATTAAATAACCTCCTACAATGAATCTAACCCCATCATTATAGGGCCAGGACGGGAAGCCAAGGGGCGATACACTCCCCAAGGCTATTATAGGATCAGAGCGCCACTCAGTTACTGCCATATGGTTCCAGAACACTCATGATTTCCTTTGGGCCATAGGGGCCCCCACAAAGGGCCACTGGTCCTCCACCGGGGCCCATAGGCCGGACACCAGCACCTAACCCGTGATGAGTCGAGGTCCTTACGACTCGGTCTAGAGGACGGTCGCTATACGTCAAGGCCTCCAAAAAGGGATAAGGATCCTATAGCATAGCCTGCCCAGCCAAGAACACTGCATTTAAGCTCCTAGGCCGCTCAATGGACCTGCGCTCCCACGACACAACCCGCAGGTTAAATCATGTAGAAAGAGACGCACACTCAAAAGTGAAGTCATGAAGAAAACATTTGGAACCTATTATCAGAGTTTGTGGAGTACACAGCCAAAAAAATAATGAAGGGAGGGAAAACAAGCATAAAGAGGGTTGCGATTGGCCCAAACTCTACTCTTCGCCGTCATCACTAGGGAAGGGGGACGTGTCACTAGATACCGAGCTCTCCCCCTCCTCCTGGTCCCTGTCTGTCTCTGGACAGTAGCTCTGCAAGATGCGGCTCCTATTACGCCCCACCTACGATTGGAAGATGCTCCACCATAGCTCTTTAAGGGTTGACTCCATTATGTCAATCAGCCACCCATGCAGAATGCCCAACTTCACAGCGTCATTGAGCAGTATTGCAAGGAACACAACCTAAGGCATCTCAAGAAGCCCGAAGTTTTGGGTGGCCTCCTCAGCCGCAACCAGGTCGAAATCCAGGCACAGGTCCTCATAATCAAACGGGAGCGGTAGGGGAGGAAAGGCCACCTCCCTATGGTACCACTCAAAGTTCTCTAAGGCATAAAGGCCATCTCGTCTGTCTTCAGTGAGCGAGGGAACCCCATCTTGAAATACCTCTTATGAAAATGAAGTTTCCGCACCATGAATGAAAGACAGATCTAAACAGCCCCATTTTATTCCCAAAAAGCGGGTAATTTCTAAGGCCATCGTCCAGCCTCGGAAACTAGACTGCTTCAAAAAGTTCATACAACCCTCAGGCTGACGGCCAAGTGTCAGCCCACGATAAGGGGACTGACCGAGAGTGAGCTAGTTCCTGAGGGCCGCCGACCTTCGTCACACGAATGCACCCCACATTTCTCCTTACTATCCGCTCGCGCCTATATGCAGGCAAAATGTGAGGGGCTAAATGATCCAGAAAATATGATTTCTTAAATGGGCTCACACTTCCCTGTTCATGAGCTAAGTGCAGTCAGGCACAGCAATCCCTAACGGGATGCTTGGGGCTTTCCTCAGGGGCCCAAGGGAGCAAATTAACTGACAGCCCATTAAGAGTATCTTCGGAGAGAAATTATCATTTTACCCTTTGTTACAGGGGTTATAAATACCCACCTATCTACCTCGGAAAAGGGATTGGCTCTCTGATATATTTTCCTATTCTATATGTACTACCTTACCGCTTTATCTTTTACTAGGCCCCTCTGTTGCCTTGACCATTAGAGAGGCGTTTCCCGGACCATAACCCGGGGGTACCTTTTTTGCAGGTTCAACACTACAGGAGAGGACTATCAGCTAATCCGCACATGCCATCATGTAATTCTGCTCTCTATCCCACGTCATCCTTAGCAACCTCAGAAATTCCTAAAACAGTTATTATTATTATTATTATTACTACTACTACTACTACTACTACTACTACTACTACTACTGCCATTATTGTTATTAGCATTATCATCATCATCATCATCACTGTTGTCGTTGTTGTCGTCTTTGTTGTTGTTGTTGTTGTTGTTGTTGTTGTTGTTGTTGTTGTTGTTATTATTATTATTATTATCATTATTATTATTATTTGTAAGAGAGGTAAGAATACAATTTAGGTAGTCCTTCTCTCAAGAGTTCTTCTTAGATTATCCTCGTAGAGGATACAAAGAAGGTCCCCATACTTTGTTGTTATTATTATTGTTGTTGTTGTTGTTGTTGTTGTTGTTATTATATGTGTTTGGCATATTTTGCTTTATATTGCTTTTTGGTCTTAAGTGGGCCTTTAAATTTTTTCCTTTCTGTTTCAAATATATTTCCACCCAGTGTATTTGATTTATTCAAGATTATCTTTGCAGATTAGGGGAATTAGATCAGTTATCTATAGCTTTTCCCAATATAGAATGAACCTGAATTTGATAGAGGCAAAACCCATACTAGCTCTAACATAGCTGTAGCTATTGAGCCTAGCATCTGTCTGAATTATTTTTTGTTCAATTTTTTGCGTTCTCTGTAAATGCAGAAGTATTTTAGTTGATCAATGTTTACGAGTTGGCGAAATTAATTATTATCTGCATCTATAAGTTTGATATCAGCATCAGGTAAAACATCCTTAACATAGTATGGGTTAAATTGCCTACGTGGGTCCATGATTGGAATTGTAATTTCTTTTAGAACAGGATCCTAACTTTTATGTCTCTGATTTTACCCTTTGAATTGAATGCTTATTAAATCGCTTGTTGGTATTATTGAAGATGGTATACAACTGCTAGCCTTTTCTCATCCATCTCGATCGGCTGTTTGCATCGAGCTTGCATACGATCAACCTTAGATACTTGGCCTTCGAGTTCAACTCATATAGAAGGGATTTTAAGTTCGAATGATGCAACAATCTTCATCCCATATGGTAGGGAGAAAAGAGTGCCAATAGTGGATTGTACAATTGATGTGTGGTACTTCATAACATGAAAGGTAAGTTATTTGGTTAGTATTTATAAGTTTCAATGATTTTTGTATGGATGTTTTTAATGCTTTATTAGCATCTTTTACTACACCATTCATGTCTGGTATGTACATGGTAGATTGTCTAGGCTAAATGTTATAGTTTTTCTAAAGGGTTGTTGTGCCGTCCGTAAAGTGGGACCGATGATCGCTTACTAGTTCGTGTGGGACTTGTACCCATAGACAATGTTAGTAATTAGGAACTTACATACTTTTTTTGAGGCAAGCATGTCGTAGGATGTTGGTTCTATTAAATTAGGGAAGTAGTCTATGGGTAATATGAGATACTCACACCTATTAGTGGCCTTTAAGGTGATTTTGAGCAATTCCTCACTTTGAGAAAGGCTATAGAGTGGCAAAGTAATTAGTAGAGAAGGTGGTACATGTTAAAGGCTTGCATGTTTTTAGCATTTTTAGCACTTTGTTACAAATTTAAAGCAACCTCTGTTCATGGCTATCCAATAGTGCACTTGGTACTAAAATTTTATGCACAGGATGCACTTATTCGTACAAGTGTTGTAATCCCCATTGTGTATCTCTTTCACGATGGTTTGTGCCTCTTTTCATCTATATATCTTAAGCTTACCTGGTGGGATGTCTTTCTATATTGTACTCCATTGCAAACTAGAAATTGGAGTACAAGTCTAGTTAAGGCCCGATGGGACCATAGGGTGAAATTCAATGGTTATTCTCCTATGAAATAATTCTCAAGCACGTATTTATACCCAGCTGACATGCTTGGTTCCTTTGTTTGCATTGTGAAACAGTAGGCTGGCTCATTTGACTTGCCTATAGATATAGTTAGATATATTGTATGTTTTCACATTGAAATTGTAGACTGTGCTAACCATCTATATCCAAATTATAGATCCCAACATTCGATTATCTTTTCTAGGTGCTTGATAGAGTGCCATATTTTCATTAACCTTTCCCTGACTAGTTATTTGATTTATAATTAGACTCGAACCACTATAAACTTTGGGCACCTACATGTGTAGTGCATGTGTTGTTCCATTCCTGTTATGTAAGCCTTATAATCGACAACATTATTCATTACCTCAAAGTGTACTTTCATTCAAATGGGTACATGTGTCCTTTTACGTAGGACTATGTATATGCGACATCCACTACAAGAAAAGCTAGCATTTGTGGCATATACTTGTGCTACAATATAGAGTAAATTGGCCACCAAATGCATTTTGTGGTAAGTTAAAATTTTTCCACAAAAACCCCATTACAACAAGTTTTTGTGGCAAATATAAACTTTGCCACAAATAATATATCGTTTGTGGCAAATACTGAATTGCCACAAATACTAATTTGCCACAAATGGTCATAGTTTGTGGCAATTAATAATTTGCTATTGGTGTTAATTTGCCAAAATATAATGCTATTTGTGGCAATGGAAAAATTGGCACAAAGTACTATATTGCCACGATATGCGTTTATTTATGCCAATTAAATTGCGATAAATTATAATCTACCACCTGTTGTTTGAATTACCCTATTATGGCAAATTATATTACCATGAATTTCATTATGTCTTCTAATTTTTTGTTTATTTAACCATAAATGCCATTTTGTAATCTTACAATAACATAGAATACAAAACTAAAAAGATAAATTGTAATCATATACGAAAAGTTATTTCATTGATGTATTTAAAATAATGTAATATTCACAACTGTTGACTGCCTTAATAACTCACTAATTGTTCAAATAATATGGAAGAATGATTTCCCAATGGTACCAAACTAAAAAATATGTATGACTAGAAAAAATTAAAAAAGAGGCAAAGCTTCATCATATTTGTTAATATTGCCCCAAGTCTCAACTTAATTTATATCCATCGCCAGTGTACCTGCAATTACAATAGTAAAGAATAAGGCCTTGAAACACGCATTGATAATTATTTTAATTAATTTAAAGTGAAAGCTAACTAAAGCAGAACTTTAACTCAAAATAAGCTTGGTTATGGAAACATGTTTGTAAACTGATTCCATAACACAATAGCAAATAATAAGGCCTTCTGTGTAGAGGGATGTGGAGGTTTACAAAACAAGCTAAGGATTATTCCACAACACATAGCCAGCTAGTCCCCTAACTACAGTAATATAGAAACACCTAAAATAGAAGCACGCACGACAACGACATTAAGCAACCTAAAAGCAAATATCAAAGGCTACAATAGCATATTCAAACGAATTAAATATACACGAAAAATAGAACTTAAATCATGAATGAGACTACAGTTCTTTCATTAGAAACAATATATATAGTTAAATTTTTTGAACTTGTGGGCTATAATGTTCTAGGGAAGATTGAAGATGTCAGGATGATCCACGTGATTGCACCGAGCCATATGACGTAAAAAGTGAAACATTAACTATATTTGACATAAAAAGTAAAAGTACTCGATACTAATGCACAAAGAGATTTGATACTAACATACACACTTATAGTAGGGTGTAATCTTTCCTCTAAGGCACAAAGACGAGAATCATAAGTTTCATGGATCTATCTCAATTGTTCAGAAACACGTCTATTCACTTCAGCGTCAATTTTTGGTTTCAATGTCAGCCTCCTTGACAACTTGAACCTGGGAGGTTGTAAATGAAATAACCCCCTGCCCCATGCCTCTTTGATGGCGTGAACCTTTTCCATTTTTAAGAATGCGAGTAAAGGCCTCTTGTGGAGTGAGTTCATCTTTTCCATAGTTGCCTAGTTGCTTTTGTTGTAGTTCTTGAAGGTCTTTATATACAGTTTCAGCAAGCTCATCAGAACAATTGCCACCTTTTCTTTTTCTTTCAATCTCCCAGAGTTGTAGATAGTATGCTTCAACAGACACTGGATTAAGTGAATCAGATTCTTGTTGGTCTTTGTCTAATATAATTTCTTCCTTTTGCAACTAAAATCATTAGATAATATCATATATTCACATAATTTAGCAATATACATATTTTAGAAATACCACAATCAATTAGTGCATAAGCTTTGCCTGCCATGCCATAAAAGGTGCTAGCAATGGATTTTGTGCCAACTTTTGCAAGCATTTTTTGGTTTTTCTGTTTTTGGGTGTTAATCTCGCTTCGATGCTACTAGACAATGTTTATCAAAAGTAATTAAAAAAAACCTCAACATGTTGAATTTTATCATGAGCAAGTTTAACTTTACCCTAAATTTTTGCCCATCCCAATAATCTCCTTACCACTTCCACTCAGCAGGATTGACTTCATTTGGGGGGTTATTACGACGATCGACCACCGTTTTGTGGTTTGCATATGCTTTCTGTTTCAAGTCATATCGTCATTTTCTATACCAACCTTACACCACTTCTCTATTGCCTTGTCCACATAAGAACCCTGTGGGAACTTAAACATGTCCTGTATGCAATAACAAATGTTAGTGAAGATTTTTTTTTTTCGGGAAAAAGAAGACAATGTATATCAGCTGCAGCTAGTAAAGGAACCTTTTGTTTCATAAAAAACTTTCGCTTCTTGTCAGCATGAATATGATCTAAATTTTCTACATTTAATGGCATGCGTCTCTTCATTAAATAACTAGCCTCTGTAACAAATTAAGCATTATTAGTACCAACAGCACGGTCCAATTCTACTGGGAGTTCAATCTCAACCTTTCCTGGATTAGCATCCCTTTTCCTTTTCCAAATTTGACATTTTATTTTACCACGTTTGATGAGGAACCTATAGTGAAAATTAAATAACTGCATAAGAATAAAGATATTAAATCATATTTTAAAAACATAACACGGGAATAATGAACCTCCTGAATTCGGTGAATTAATTTGGTTGTCTTCCTCAATGATTTGGCTTGAAGTTCTTTGCGACGTTTCATCTGCATTATGTAAATATAAAAAAATCAATAATAACAAATATCCTAGTAGAGAGCATTTACCCTGTCTAACAGATGAAGGTGCTGCATTATCTCTCCGAACTTGTTGGGAAATCCCATCGAATATATCAACTACATTTGTGTTGCAAAAAAAAAAAAAATTTAGTTTCTGAAAAATAAGCATTAAAAGAACCTATGTATGGGTGTGAAAATGTCAAATTAGTAGCTCAGTTTGAGAACAAACCAGGGGATAGCATCACATCATTAGCTTGCCTACTAGTAGCTCTTGTCCTTATTGTTCGAGTATCTACAGTAGTTCTACTCTTGGAGGCTTTCATGGCAGCTGCAACTATATTATCTAGTCCTTCATCTTCTAATGGCATGTAGTCACCATCCTCCTCGCTAGCTCGCCTGCTTTGCCTTTGTGCCAAGTCATTGTTCCCTCCTAAGGCAGTTGTTATTGGAGGGATCTCAAGTTCTCCAAAAAAAAAAAATAGAATTTTAGTTTTTGAAAAATAAGCAATAAAAGAACCTGTGTATGGGCTTGAAAATGTCAAATTAGTTGCTCAGTTTGACAACAAGCCAGGGGATAGCAGCACATCACTGGCTTGCCTTCTATTACCTATTGTCCTTATCGTAGAGGCTTTCGTAGCAACTGCAGCTACATTATCTGGTCCTTCATCTTCTAATGGCATGTAGTGATGTATATGTGGGTGGTAAGTGAACCAAATCAAACTCAAATAACCAAAA
>NCQV01048040.1:733-12466 GCA_002740545.1 Lophocereus schottii
TCCAAAGCAAGCCGAATATCAAACACTTTCGAAAAATAGACATTTGCAGTGGGATACTTAGTGCCCGAGACCACTTTAGTCACATCAAAGAAAGTCTCCAACTTCTCATAAATATCTCTAGCTTTATCCCACTCTTCATTGCTACGCAAATATTTATAGTTACTTTCCCTTTTTGCCAACTTTGGGAAAACTTCTCTATACAATAAAGCCGTTTGAAGCATCAAGTAAGTTGAATTCCATCTTGTCTTAAAATCAAGTTTCAACTTTTTGAAATAAACCACACTTAAGCTATCACAAGCTTGTTTGAAAGTTTCCTCTCTTTTAGGTGTTGCTCTCCAATATGCTACACTATCATGAATCTTTTCAATTGAGTCCTCAATGATTCCCAATCCATCCTTAACAATCAAGTTAAGTATATGTGCACAACAACGCATATGGAAAAACTTACCCTTCAAAAGAAGTGCCCTTATATCCAACCTGTCTTTAAGGATCCCAATTAAGCATCATTGGAAGAACAATTATCAACCGTGATAGAGGATAATTTGCTATTAAGGTTCCATTCTAAAAAACACTTCAACAGCTCTTCAGCAATAGCCTCCGCGGTATGAGGACATGGAACATATGAAAACTAGTAAAAAAAAAAATGAAAATGATGAGTTTCATTAGTTTAAAAAAAATCAAGCATAAGATTAATAATACATAAAACAATAATTAAAGAAACAAGCAATGCCTCAAAATCCGACTTTGTAAGATCCTTGTGTTATTAACCCAATGAGCGGTAATGGCTATAAAACCCCGCTTTTGATTTTGAGAAGTCCACATATCCGTAGTAATAGCCACCTTGGAGCCTTTGAATACCTTCTAAATCCAACATGTTCTACAATATTTAGAGGGTATTTATGCATTATAACCATACTAGAAAGCTCCTTCCTAACCTCTTCTTCATCCCAAACATTATTCACAAGAAGAACTTTCCCTTTTTTTTCTCCGGAAGTCTCTACCTTCAATTTCTTTTGCGAAAAATCTTGAGCAATATCCCTATGTTTTCTCATAGGGCAAATGTCTTGATGATCTCTCAACTGCATAGTTCCATTTCTAGATTCACCTCCAAGTGCTTTCTTACAATATTTACAAATAGCTTTATCTTTACCATTCTTAACCTCAAGACAATAATGTGCCTAAACTTTCGAGACGAATTTCCTTTTCTTTCCCAATTGTAATGTTGTTCCATCATCCTCCATCGCATTTGGAATTTCACAAGAATCAACATTAGTTCCGATGTTGGTGACATTAGTGTTGGCATTTGGAGTTGGATTTTCATTTTGTATGTCTTTATTTGTGGAATAAGGCGATGGGTTAGTGGACCAGTTGGGCTGAGGCCACTAGCCATTTGTATGTAAACAATGCAACTTTTAGCACTCACAAGATGCTCATTCATACATGTCAGAAAGCTAGTTTGCTCAGACTTCGATCGAACAAACACCATCATCCAGGCAAAGATGTCGCAGGAAGAAAATGCACCAAAAAAGCAAAGAAAATTGAACTATGACATAGCATGGCAAATAGGGGTCATCCCTAATCAGTTACACTCATGTAAAATCACATTTTTCAATCCCCCTCCCCCAAAAAAATTCCAGAAACTAATGAATGCCCACAATTCTTACCCAATTATTATGAGATGGGTCATCCTCAATTTTCACAATTCATCAGCTAATCTCACTCTAATTTCACAATTCAAACAAACCCCAGAGGGCAAGACAATATTGCATTTTGTATGTCTTTATGAAACAAACAATATTTGTGCTCAAATTTTCTGGGTTTTAATGGCAGTACTTCGTCAAAGTCTTCAATAAATGGTCAAATGGAAGGCTAATATTCCTGAGTTTATATCAATTATCAAACACAACCCGTCATTACTATCCAACAAAACGGGTCCCTTTTCTGCGTGTAAGAGAAACTATAAGAAAATTTTCAGAGAAAGAAATCTATAAACTAAATGATCCTGTGAAATTAGCCTCAGAAAGTTAACATCTTGGAAATATAAAGCACAAAATCTCAAGTGACTCATCCCTTGCATAAACCCATTTTGCCCCAACACAATTCGTCGATGCATAAAGCCCAACAACAAATCCGAAGCATTTGCAATTTCAGAACATAAATTTGCAATTTGAGAGACCTACGTGATAAGATCGACCAATTATGCTTTACCATTAAAACATTAAATTGATGACTGAAGAAAACAAGCAGACATCCAAGGAGGCAGGGAATATGGAGACAAATCCCATTCTAATGAAAAAAAGAGGAAAAAGGTTACCGTCGAGGGGCTGACCGGCGACAGCAGCCTGGGCGAGAGGCAGAGGAGTAGAGGACAGAGTTGGTGGCGTTGACGGACAGCGGTGTGGCGCTGTTGGCCTGCGGCTGAGGCCGGTAACCGGACTGTGAGGCAGAGGAGTAGAGGGCAAGGGCGTGGCGTTGAGGGAGTCTAGCGAACAGATGGTGGTGTCGTGGTGGCGTTGGGGGCTGCAGTTAGGACTGAGGTGGTGCAGTCATTCGAAGAAGGTGAGGACTGAGGAGCCTCCGAGCCTGCAGTCGCCACTCGCCAGTGAGCCAGTCGTTCGAACTTCGAACAATCGAAGGTGAGGTGAGGACTGAGGCTGAGGAAGGCAGGAAGCTTGAGGAAATCACGAAAGGTTGAAAACTTGAAATGTGCGTTGAATAAATTTCTTTCAATATTAGTTTATATATCTAGGGTTTTTGCTATTAAAATTACATAGATAACCCCACATATTTTTTTAAAAAAATTTTAAGTTGAGGTTGTTTTTATAATTTTAATTGGACACGAGGACGGGGACGGGGACGGAGATTTTTCACCAATCGAATTATCAGGGAGAGGGGCATAGTCGGAGAAAAATCCCCAAACGGGGAAACGGGGACGGCAATGGGGCCTATCTATGCCCCCATCTTCATCCCCGTCCCCGCGTGGGATTAATTTTTCACCCCGTCCCCGTCACCGTCCCCATCCCTGTAAGGGGGGCGGGGATTTTTCCCCACTTCGGAGCAGGGCCCCGACGGGGACGGGGATTCCCGGCCCAATTGTCATCCCTGTTGGTGCACATGTCTCTTCATAATCAATTCCATATTCTTGATTGCACCCTTTTACCACAAGCCAAGCTTTATACCTCTCAATTGAGCCATCAGAACGAGTCTGCACTTTATAAACCCATCTACAACCAATGGCAATTTTCCTAGGTGGAAGATCAACCATGTCCCAGGTGTTTGCCTTGTGTAATGCATCAAGTTCTTCTTGCATAGCTTTCTGCCACTTTGGATCATTCTGAGCTTCGCGAAATGTATTGGGTTCATGTTAGAAGTAACAATTGAATAACAATAATAGTCCTTCAAGTAGGTAGGCTGTTGGCTGACTTGAGAAGAACCTCGTAATGCTATTGTAGATGACTCATTTGTCATGCGTATTTGATCTTGTTGATGTTGATGGCTCAATTACACGATCATTAGAAGCATCTGACATTGGTGTAGAGAAGGTTGGATCCTCCAAGTTAGAGAAAACACCCTCTGTGGATGTATCGTTAGCATCTGGAAACAAGTTAATGGCAGCATTAATGAAATAACGTGATTCAGCCCTTGACAAGGGGAAGGTAGATAGAGAGGAAAACATCTTGTGTTCCCAAAAAACAACATGGGGAGAGAGTTGGAGTCGTTTAAAGATTGGATACCAACAACTCTATCCTTTATGTTCAATACCATATCCAAGAAAACAACATGACCGTGCTCATGGCTTTAATTTTGTTTGCTTATACGGGAGCAACATTACAAAACAAGCGCAACCAAAGACCCGAAGAAGATCATAATTTGGAGTACCATACAACCATTCATATGGACATTTATTGCCAATAATCGGAGAAGGGATGCGATTGATGGTATACGCAGCTGCAAGAGCAGCTTCCCCCCCATAAAGTTTCTGGGCAAGAAGAAGAGATAAGTAGAGTACAAATACTATCAAGAATATGCCTATGCTTTCTCTCTGCACGAGCATTCTGTTGTGACATCCCAGGGCATGAATGTGGAAGAATAGTTCTATACTGTGCAAGAAAATTGAGAAAATTATGCTCCCTGCATTCTTGTGCATTATCTGAGTGAAAAACCTTAATCTTAGAAGAGAATTGAGTATCAATGATGGATGCAAAATTGTAATATGTCTGAGGCAAGTCAGATCTATTCTTAAGAAGATAAATCCATGTATACCATGAGAAATCATCAATAAAAATCACAAAGTAACGTGAGCCTCCCATAGTAGCATTAGGGGAAGAACCCCATACATCGGAGTGAATTAGATCAAAAGGTGCTTTTGAAATTGATTCACTGTTATAAAATGACAAAGCATGAAATTTAGCTAGCTGAAAGGTTTGACAATTAACAGTAGTGCCTTCAATATGACCCAAATTCGACCAGAGACCAAAGAACGTAAACGAGAATGATCAAGTCTAGAATGCCATAACTCCCGTTTGTGGTTCTTGTAGAACACAACCGGCATCCGAAAAATGCACCAAAAGACCAAGCTCACACAATTGACCAACAGATATAAGATTCAATATCAATCGAGGAACTAAGAAAGCATCACACAGGGACAGATTCGGCGTAGATATGTTGCCAATATGACTTGCTTGCAATTCAAAACTATCTACTGTATAGACAACAGACTCTTTTCCAAGAACACTTGTTAAAGTAAATACACCAGATTTAGATGTCATATGATTACAACAACCAGAGTCAAAGAACCATGAGGCTGAAGGAGCTGATGAAAGTACTGCTAGTGTGGAATCAACTCTATGCTAAGAGGAGGGTGCAGCTTGGTTTGGACTTGGACTTGTGGAAAATTGTCTCAACATGGCTTCAATATCATTTAGAGGGAATGTTGGAGATGATTCATCAGCCACTAACCCCACAGTCTGAGGATGTCGATAGTATTGTTGGCCTTTGTAGAGAGTATCGCCTTGACCTTTGTCATTCTTGAATTTCAATTTCCTGCATTCTGAGATAACATAACTAGAACGTCTACAGTACTTGGAAAACTTTTCTGAGTTTGTAATTTTGGAGGAAACTGCTAGAATATTGTTGGTGGCAATAGTGGTGGTCGATTGAGCCTTTAATATATTGAGTCAAGTTTCTTCAGACAGTAATTCAGACATGAAACCTTCAAGAGTAGGTAAAGATCCTCTATGTAGTATAGATGCACGAATAGGTTCATAAGAAGAGGTAAGTGAAATAAGAAATTGCGTAACTCGAAGGTTGTGATGATATTTGGTAAACTTTTCTGCATCCTTAGCATTTTCCCATGAAGGCTTAGACATGGCCAATTGATCCCATATAGCTTGCATTTGAGTTAGGAATTCATTAATGGATTGCCCTGAAACATGTTTCAGATTGTGAAGGGCCTCATGAAGCTGATATTGATGAACAATATTGGTGGTAAGTAACGTGTGCTCAACAATTGCCAAACTTCTTTTGCAATTTCAAATCCAGCAAATTGAAGTTTGATGGATGCAATAGACGTGTTGCGGGTCCAAGTGAAGATTAGATGATTTTTGCAATCCCAGTCCTCAAGTCTGTCAAGATATTTGTTATCATCCTCATCTTTTTGCTTTGTGGGTTTGGAAAAATAACCAGCAACAAAACACCGAAGTTTTCTTCCTTTCAGGATACTTGACATTTCTCGGGACCATATTGCATAATTCAGGCCATCTAGAGTGGTTTTAATAGGTTGGATAACTTCCACCTTTCCATCTCAAGACTATCAACAATAACACCAGTAGAGCAAGAGGAATGCATTAGCAGTAAATCACCAGAGACAAGCAAATCCCAAAAATACCAGACAATCACCAAACCAAACTAGATAATTGCTTTCAAAAGCATGCGACAATAATTTTAGAAATAATATAAGAGATGAGAAACAATCAATTGGAGATACAGATGGATCTGACCTGTCCAAAAATCGACTTGATATCAAGATACTAGAAAACCCCCAAAAAAATAATATTGACCTCTGGATGAGTCAACTGCAGATGCGGCAATGAATTGATGAATCCTCCGTAAATTTGACAGCAAGGAGGCTTGATGAATGTGTAATAAAGGCCTTGAATGAATTACAAGTGCCAATTTGGTCGAGCAATCTGTGAGCTCGAACAATGGGAACTACACTTGTCGACTTCTAGGTGAATGATAGACAAAGGATTGACAACTTGATTAAAGTTGCTGTATGAGTGAACCCCTCTCTGTCCCCCTTTTTTTTTAAATAGTATGCTCTGATATCATATTGAAAATATGGGGGGAATAAGAATGTATTATATATTGCATTAATAAGATTACAATGGATATATATACATGGTGAGGAAATTCTAAATTAAGAAAGAAAATAGTTATAATATTAATCATAATCAATTATATAGCATAAATCAAGGAGACAATAAAATTAAGGATTTGTATATAAATTTAGATACGCTAACAAGTAGGTAAAAGAACGTTTATCTGAGAGAGCACCATCATGCCAACGTCATGCCATAAAAAGAAGAATGAACCAACACCAACTTAAGAGAAGACGGATACGTAACTTCAAAATGTTTTCAACTGCTACAGCAACAGGCACGGCAAAAGAGGTTGACGAGATGCATTGATGAATCAAATCAGTCCACTACTCTCTAAATCTTATTCTTCTCATCACATAACTAAGGGACTTCATTGACATGGTGGTAGCCCATCTTGATATCTAAGTTACAAAGTTACAAATCACTCTTACTTCTCTAGCCTAATCATAGAATCTACAAGTTCGTAGATATAGGCACAACATCTAGAATTGGACACCTAAAATGCATTTTGGCTCCTAAAAATGAGACCCCCTGTGACCTTGTTAATTTGCAAAATTTGTAGGCCAAAAACATACAAGCGACCTATCAACTCACAAAAGTGATAGATCGGATAGATTGGTAGTCTCTACTACTCTTGACATATACTTTCATAGGGTCCCAATTAATTGGATTCAATTCCATTCAAATACGATGGGTCTTTAACAACAACTATAATAGAAACTCATATTCAATCCGAGCTATAAATAAACCTTCCTAACTCTATTTCTGTTATTGTAGGTTCCCATATTTGAGATTAGAAACCCAATTTTTGGGATCAAATGTGGGCAACCCAAAGGATAAAAGAGGGTTGCATGCGAATTGCAATTTGCAAGCATAACCAATAATGGTGGCTCTTTAAGTATTATGCAGTTTACATGTAATCCGATATACTGTTGCATTATTGTGGGTTTGAAAACCTTTTTGAGTGTCAATTAGAGTGTGATTTTTTACTATTAATTTGATGATGCAGAATAAAAAAGAATGGGGTATGGATGCTACAATTGTGGATGCTATAATGGGTTTGGGTTTGAGATGCATTTTCATTCTTTGTCTTTTTGTAGAATTGATCAACAAATTTTATATTGCAGCAACTCTTAGCGTGGATTTTGCTTTCGCAAAATCTAGGGAGATATCGAATATAGGCGGCCTTAACCCTACAAGCATTCATCTAAGAAGAGAGACCGATTTGAAAATGCTCACAAAAAACTTTTCAAAAAGCATTTTATTGAGAGGAATTTTTTTTTTTTTTGGTGAAACACATTTGAAAATAGAAACATTAGATATAAGCTATCAAGCAACATTGATATGGAAATAAGTAAACAATATAAGAAATTAGTCGCATCAAATAAAAACAAAAGCAAAATAATAATAATAATAATAATAATAATAATAATTTTAGAAACCAATCGGATCACATCCTTACCTAGGTATACAGTATAGGCAGCTTGTTAATTTGTTTGAAGCTAAAATGAAAACAACTGACTAAAAATCTACTACTTTAATTCTAATCCTCCTAAAAACTATTTATATCAAGCAGTGTACTCTGTAAGCCTTAAGCATTCATATCTTATCATACTAGTTTCTACGTCTACTCCTCAGTTATTTTGCATCCCCTGTGTGTGTTTATGATATGCTTAAACTATTGAAGTGTTGCTTTCCTTATCTTATCTTTTATAAATACCAATAAAACTTAATTTTAAAAAAAATGAAGAGCACAGGTATGGACGCAAGCAAAAGTCTTGTCAATTGAGATGAGTCTTCTTGACGCTTCAAGGCAAATACAGAGGAGCCCACCATAGCAATCATCTTTATTACTGAAGAATTCGAGGACTCCAATGGCAAAAGCGTTAGCATTCTCTCCGCAATCACAGAATTTCAAGAATCATATTCTGGGTGGTCGAATAATTCGGCAGGGAGATAGCTCAATTCTCCAACGTATTCGTCACCCAATTCTTTATGACAGACCAAAAAACTTCACTCAGAGAAGTACTATAAATAGGAATTTCGAGAATGTCCTACATGGTGGAAGACTCCCCAGTGTTTCTGCTGCTCCATTACCTTCTATTCCTGATTATCGTCAATCTCTTCGCTCGCCTCGCCGTTGTCTTTGTCTTCTTTCTCCTTCTGTACTTTATTTGCGTCGATCTGGTTCACCTGATCTTCAGTTTTTTCTGATGTCGTCTCAATCGGAGAGGGATATGTCCATCGACCCACCGCAAGAATCTACCAAAACGGTGAGAGTCGTTTCCTCATCTTTCGGCGAATTTTTATGTTCTTCTCAGCTCTTAGTTTTTTGAGCGTGATTCCATGATTATTTGGTTGTTTACTCAGAATCCAGATGAATCTGGTACTCGTTGAACTTTGTTCAGTCGGTAGAAACCGGTGGATAATGAGCGAAACTTTGTACAAATTCTGTTGATAATGCGTCAAATTAGTCTGTTTTCTGGAATGCTTGTGTGGTATAAATGCTATTGGGTACTGCTAGGCAGAATTCTTTTTATGGGGGGTCATTGGGGTTTATCGTCAATGACATCTGGGTTTTCGTTGAGCTTGGCTTAATTGGTAAGTGGGAGGAAGAATGCGTAAATCTTTCTTTAACCATGTGATATTCCAACAAATTAGTCATTTTCCTAGAATTCTTGTGTGGTTAATAGATGTTATTTGGCGGCTGAGGATCTTCTGTGGATCGGGGACTATTGGGCAGGCAAAATTACTAATGGGGTTCATTGGGGGTTAATCGTCAATCACATCATGAATCGGACCAATTTGCATCTGGATAAATTTTTGCTTTAATTGCTGAAAGTGGGAAGAAGAATGGTTATAGCCATCCATAACCCTATTGGTATTCCATCTGATTAGTCTGTTTTCTGGAGTTTTTGTGGTGCTTATGAGTGCTCTTGTATACTATTGGGTAGGGAAAATCGCTATCGATGTTTATGGGGCTTATTTAAATCACATCCACGGATTCAGATGATTCTGCTTGTGGTCTTCATTGTTGTTCTTAATTGGTAAAAGTGGTAGAAATAATGGCTAAAACCTTGCGTTATCAAGATGATATTGCATTGACTTTGTAGGTTTTGTGAAAGTCTTCTGTGGCGTTGAAATGCTAATGGCTACTAAAACTGTTGGGCGCAAATGTTATCCAGGACCAGAAAAGTCCTCTGAGGTTCAAAGTGCTATTGGGTACTATTGGGCGCAATTGTTATTGGGGATCATTGGTGCTCAGCATGATTTAATTTTTGGCTGGAAATTCTCACAAACAGTGATTTATTCGCTGCTGGGGCTGTTAAGATGTAGATTGTTTAGGAACTTCACTGACTTTCCAGACTTCAGAGAAGGACAAGGAGAAACATGATAGAAATGATGGCTGCTGGCCTTATTGCATTGATATTGCCTCTGGCCGGTTTTTTTAATAACAATTTGTTGTGGGGTATCTGTTCTGACCAGAGAGCTGCAAGAATCACCGTTCCACACTCCCAGTGTTGGCTATAGTGGACTGCATACTTCATGCGACTGCAGGGGTAGAGCTTCGTGAATTTAATACCTCGGATCTTGTCCACTCAAAATACAGATAATCCCTAAAAGCTTTTTGATGGCATCAAGGTCAACATATACGTCAAGGAATCAATCTACTGACATCTTCAAGCTGATGGTCGAGATATCACGAATAGGTTTTAATACGTATGTGGATTGTTGATATTTGAGCGAATCTCTTAGTCGAAGGAGCTTTTGTACCATGTTTAGAGTGATCATGTGTCTAGAATCTGGCAGTCATGATTATTAAACTAGTTCATTGGATGTCTATTGAATCAAGTTGTAATCGAAATATAGGTTTTTTTAAAGAATCTTTCCCCACAGAACTGTTAGCAACTTTGAAGTTTGATCTCTTCAGGGGTTCTTTTTGGTGTTTTAAAATTTGGCAGGTGAAATGTATGATCAAGGGTAGAGTTCAAGGTGTGTTCTACCGCAACTGGACCGTGGAAAATGCAACCCAGTTGGGCTTGAAGGGTTGGGTAAGGAATAGAAGAGATGGATCTGTGGAAGCTTTGTTATCGGGCAACCCCAAGGCTGTGGATGAAATGCTGCAGCGCTGCCGTCGAGGCCCACCAGATGCCCTGGTGAGTGCTCTTGAAGCTGTGCCGTGCAATGAGGACGCTGGGAAAGGCTTTCAACGCAAACCAACTGTATAAGCCATGACTGTTGTTGGTATCATACGCATAAGATTTTATTTGTCTGCTTTTCTAGGGTTGTTAATAATGTGGCTTTACTGAATAATATCATACTGGAGTACGTGTAATTTTAACTGCTCAGTCATATGCTATAGTGCTATTGAGTCTTAGATCATGATCTGAACTTCATAAAGCATGAACTACTTTAAGTTTCTTCTGGACTTCCGGGTTGAATAATAGCAGAATGAAAGCAAAGTAAAGAAACCGAGCAGCTGTTGCTGATGTTAGTCTTGCATATAATGAATGATACAAGAACTATGTTATTCTTACTTGGGATCGATTTACTAACCGTCTCAGTAGGTCTACAGTGGGTCTTCTTTGTTTATAACTTCGCTGGCTGTTCCTCTTCACAGTTTACTTATCTAACACTTCATGGTCCCATTATTTCCTCTTGGGCAAAATGCTTGTTTACATTCCAATGACAGGCAATGGTATCACCCTAGATGTAAATACAGCTTGTTTGCGAACGTATGAAACGCCATTTCTTTTGTGAAATGGTAATTAAGTGTTAATAGCTGAGTTTATGCTGGTCTTTTTTTTTCCTGACTACTGTAATCAAATCATGGGATTATTGATTACGCATATGTAGATTCTCAGCCGTTAATCCTGTAGTGTACCTGTTGTGCAGCTCACCTATTACTTGTAAAATTTTCATTTTTCATTTTCGTTTTTCCTTTCTACACGTTAATTACCAATTCCATTCTTTGTGGGATTCGCTCTCCCATGCTGCTTTCTTCCGTCCTACAAGGACAAGAAGTTTAACGCTGGTGTCGATTTGTCAATTCTCTATCATGTGGCTGTTAATAACTGGTGATAGACTATTCACTTTCCATCTTTCGTCCTTAATTCCTTCGTCTCCTGCCGCTGCTGCCAATCACACCTGTAATTTTTGTTAATTCTCACAGTCCTCTGGTATTCTGTGATGTGTCATCAATTCATGCGGTCATGCCCATATCTCTTCAATCCAATTGTCGATTAACCTTTGCTGTATAGTTTGTGAGATTATGAGGCTCCCTATCTCCAATAGAAGGGGGTGGGTGCCTATTAATAATACAACGTTGGTTACAAGGATTCCAGCCACAAGG
>NCQV01048116.1:0-11913 GCA_002740545.1 Lophocereus schottii
ATGAGGTCCCTTCAGGACCTTCCACAACCCGTGCTGGCTAAGAACCGCTCTCATCTACACCTTCCAGAGATTATAACTAATCTCTCCATCGAATTTCTGAATTTCTACCTTCATGATTGAAGACATCCTATAACCACAGCTCTGATACCACTTGTTAGGATTAATAGCAGAGTAATAGTATCGCGGAAGCGATAGGATGCAATAGAAAATCAGAAATTCAATCAACAAAACAACAGAATAATAGGAAGAGAACAAGAATACAGGAATTTAACGTGGAAAACCCAATGTGGGAAAAACCACGGACGGCGACAGCACCAAAACAATTCACTATGAGCAAGAAAGTACACCACGATCACAATCACCTCAGTGATTCGATCTAAGAGCAGACTTACAATCTCTCTCTATTGTAGTCTCTCGCAAACTACTTTTACCTCTCAATGTGTTTATGAGTTTTTGCTGTTATGCTGTAATAGATCATAGACTTGATCCTCCTTATATAGGGCCTGAAGAGTAGGATTTTCCCCCCTTGAAAAAAACCCTAGCCGCCGCAAAGAAAACACCTTCAATGCTAAACCCTAGCCGCCAAAACAAGGCGGCAAAAAAAACTTGGCCGGGGCACGACCGTGCCGCGTGGCACGGCACCCCCGTGCCACTTCGCTGCTTGCTCCGTCTTCGATTCTTCGTCTTGGCACGCCCGTGTCTGTGCAGCATGGGCTCCCCGTGCCGGTACCCGAGATTTTGGGCCATAAACCCAACAAACGGAATGCATCATAATGATTCATTTTTACAAGAAAGAATTAATGAGTATAAACGATATTCTTTATCACCAATTTTAATGATTATTTGAACCAAAATACAGTGCATGTCTTTTTCGATACTTTTTTTTTGTGGTTAAAAGGAAGTCTGTTGAAGTGTTACCATCCATAAAATTTAGAGAATTTTTTTTCTTTGTTCAATTGAAAAGGGCCATATATATCCACAAGAAGAGGAAGAGGATTCCAAAATGACATTATGCCATGGAACATCTAGGAGAACAAGGAAAGTTGTTTGCCACCGAGTGTGGACATGAGGACTTTCTTTCATGTGGATTTGTACATGTGATCTCGGAGTTAGGCACCGAAGTTCACTTGCATCTTAATTTGAGGGCGGGGGTGCACTTTCTTTTCTTGCTGGAAGATATATAAATCAAGCATTTGAATATCTTTCTAGTACTATTGGTTTTGATTTTTTTTTTCTATAAACACAATTACTAATATCTACCTAAATTTTACATCGAAAGAAAATAATCTTATGATGGGTCATTATGAATTTAAAGTAGATAAATGCGCCAATCAATAATGTAGGGTTTGATTGTCTTACTTGCAAATGTGCTTAAGGATGATCATTGATTGATAACTTCATATGTTTTTGTTCTTATTTAAACTAAGCTTTTCACAGATCTTAATTTCATAAATCGAGTTATACCTTAAGTTTTGTTTTATTTTTATCCTTATTATAGAGTTAAAAAGCTTGGATCCACCACTCGGTTGAACCCTGACCAGTTTATAATATCATTACCTTTTTATTTATCAAAAACATGTCTCTTCTAAATTTACACAAGCACAAAAAATAAATTGTTCTAATTCATTGATAACCATGTAGCGGTGACTAGTTGACTTCTCATTCACCATCAACGGGCCAAATTAATCTTAAAAGGTCAATTAGCCGACTACCCCCACCTACTCAATGTAGACATATGTCAATTCAATTCATCCTGAGGCCTGAGCATGTAAATGCCCAGCGAGAGGAAATCATCTTAGAGCTCGCCAAACTTTCAAGTATAGATTTTAATCAAGTGCTCCACAATAAGTGCACATTACTCCTATCAGGGCTCATTTTACTCCAAGCAGTTGATGTCAGTGAGTAGCGATGTAGCCAGATCAAGTTGGGGCTCACCAGTAGGCTCGTTTTGTGACTTGCCGCGAGCCCTTGTATTATAAGGTTGGGCTCAGTACCTCGCCTTGGAAAGTTTAAACGACCTAAGCATAGATGAAGCAAGCTAATAAGCCTATCAAGTTTTCAAAAATCATTCTTAAGAAATAAATATTGGGGGTTATATATTTAAACTTTTATGTAAAAATAATTACTTTGACTAGTAACTTCTACCACAATCACAACAATAGTGACTTATTTTATCTCTAGACACAACTTTTCACGATCTCTTATTCCTCCTCTCCTTTTTAGAAATTTGGCTTTTCTTCTCCCCACATCCTTATTTGAAGCCAGAGGAAGAGCAGTTATACCATTTATAAATAAGTTTGCACCCCTAGCCTTATTAGCCATTCGATTGATACTAGAAATCATGTCAATAGTAGGCTATTAATGATTAATCTATTAGCTACAAAGATTTAGTATGTTCGTCAATACTTATATATTTATTTGAAAATCTCATTGTCGATTTGAGCCTCAAAAAGTGGGGTCTATGTCAATCCTAAAAGGTAACGTGAGTCTCAAATACGCGAACGTAAGCTCAAAGCCTTAGGATAGTGAAGTTTAGGCTTGTGCTCTGGACAAGCCTTGGACCAACCAAACCTAGACTCGAGCCTTGGGAGTGTCAAACGCTTGTTTGATTTAACCAAGCTTGGTGAAACAACAAGCGAGCCCAAGCCCAAATCCAAGCTCACGAGCCAAGCTTTCAACTTGGCAACCTTAGATTTGGTTTGACTCGACTCGACTCAAATACCCCTATATCAATAAGTAGAGGAGTGGCAGGGTGAGTTATTTCATGCAGTAAAGAGTATATATACTCCTACTATAGTTATTCACGTACAACAATTTGTTCACATACAATATGCAGATGCATAAACAATTAACATAGGAGCAAGTGCTCCCTAAAGCTTGGTATAAGCATTAGAACGTCGATTTATTTTTGCAAGCCGTCCAATTATGATTCAACTATTCATTTATTCTTGACAATGACAGACAAATTAAACGTGCTGTAATGTATACTAAAATTTTTTTAATTGTTTTTAATTAGGCAGGTAAAAATAATATGGATTATTAGGTAAGTATAATATCAAATTATGTCATCATTAAGGGGTTGTATCAAATGAAATGGAATTCTTCAGGTATCAAATTTCACTTTTTTGTGTTTGGTAAACTTTTAAAGGGGTGGAATTTGATACTTGGGGTATTAAGTTCCCCCCAATCTTAAGGGATATGAACCCTCCCATTTTCAAGGTGGTTCAAATATCCAATCCTCTGGAATCAACATCATCATCATCATCATCATCATCATCATCATCATCAGCATTATTATTATTATTATTATTATTATTATTATTATTATTATTATTATTATTATTAATAACAATAATAATTATTAATATTAAATACTATTATTATAAATTATTAATAATAATATTAAGTATTATTGTTATTAATTTATTTATTATTAATTATTATTGCTATTAACATTAATAATAATAATTTTATTATTATTAATAGTTATTACTATAATTATTATTGACTATTATTAATATTAATTATTATTATTAATATCAAAAATTATTATTGTTAATTATTATTATTTTTAATATTAATAATTAAAAATAGTTATTATTATTATTATTATTATTAGTTATTAACATTATAAATTATTATGATTATTATTAATATTAATAATAATTGTTATTGTAATTATTATTATTTATTATTGTTATGATTAATAATTATTTTTACTATGATTATTATTAGTTATTCATTGTTTTAATTATTATTAATCAATATTATTATTATTTATTTTGAATATCAATAATAATTATTAATATCAATATTAATATTAATAATTGTTAATGGTAGTAATAATGTTAATTATAATTATTAATTATTATTATTGTTGTTATGACTACTGCTATTATTATTAATCATTATTAATCTTTTTAAATTAAAACAGCTTTGATTTCATTTCATAATATATAGCCAAATAACAAGGATTGAAGTTTGATTCATTCCTTTTCTCTCCAAACAGATGAGCTTAGGATTCAAATTTTATCCTTCATCTCTCATAGATTATTCTTGGATTCCATTCCATTCCATTTTTAATCAAGAAACAGGACCTAACAAAGATAAAACGTAGTTCAAACAAAAAATAGAAGTTTAAGGGGTAAAAAAAAAAGAGGAAATGGAGAAATAGTTCCTGATCTGGAAATCCAATCCACTATGTGAGTGCCTTCATAGTAGACACTGGAAGATGAATACATGAGAACTTGATTGCACTTTTCGAGATACAATGAATGTACATCCAGGACTGCAATTGTTAAAAAATTCATGAAATTTTTATTCATGGCAGAACGAATCTTCCCAGACATAAAATGATGCGCCAAGGAATACGGTCAATGGTTTCCAACTCCGAGTGTTCTGTTCACATGTAAGTACGTAGTTCTCAAATTAACACCATCTTTTCCTTTCGGAAGAGGATCAATGTCATCCGTGTTGATAAAAAAAAATTAAAAAAAAAAGGATCGACATCATCTGGTAGGGTCAGGTCAAGGGATTAGTCAACTCAGACCAACAGCAAAAGTAATTTCTTAATGAGTCAAGAAAATGACGAAAAATATAGTGATAATTTAGACAGCTAAGCAATGATGGAGACAAATTAATGTTTCAGGGTTCAAAATCGAATCTCATGCTTTGGGTCGAGGCCGGTTGCCTGTTTATTCATTCTCAGCCAAGGAGTCTCTTCCCTTGGCACACCCCACAAACGACGTCAATTGCGTCTCATCCTTTCCCGGTTTCCACCCGTTAGAGCATGTCAGTTTTAAATGTACAGTTATAATGTCAATTACATAAGATATCAAGAGTTGTGACGAATTGTAACAAGTTGTGAAAAATTATAGCGGAAAAATAAATATAATAAGCTACAATGTATTGTAACTATTTAAAATGAGTTGTCATGAACTATACGACGGTTTGGGTTATAAACTTAAAGCTAAAAGGAACCTGCCCAAAGCCACAAAAGTTGCCTAGTCTAAAATAATACTTTGATGCTTCCGCAGTTGTAGGCTTGTAGCCACTAATAGATGAATCATCAGGTCAACTTAACAGTTAATAATATGCTTGTGCTTGTCAGCTTTGCCGTACTTTACTTGCAGTTTTCCACTTATCTTGAGTCTTCGCTATTTAATAATTTGGGGGGAGGGGGGGATCTCAACTCAATAAGTTGCCAGTCAGACTTCGTAGACGAATGATACCCGGGCCTAATCCATGTCTGAATCAAAAATTGAATTGAAATTTGCTGGATTGTTCCACCATTTCCATTCTCACGCACTCAAAAAGGATTGTCACATTATGCCCCCAGGATCAAAATGGTTGGTTGTGACAATATTGGTAAGTCAAACAGTAGCAAAGTTCATTGAACACCGGTAAAATACAAGTATACAACAACCACAACTCTTAGTGTAGGTCCTTTTTTCGTGGCATGTAGGAATATTTAGATAGAATAAACCTTACCCATACAGACATCTTTGTTTGCACAGAAACATTTCAAATGACCTACAAAATACGAGCATGCTGAGATAAAATGGGATAGTGATCTGCTAATAAAGCTGTATGCCATCTTCTGAACTACTCCACTGGAATGTCAGATAACACTTAAAGAGGGTTCGTGTGTATAAGATAAAAGTGAAGAGAAAGCAATAGAGCTGTAGGCAGCAGTTTTCATCATTGCGCAAATTTTCTGTAGTAATATTCTTATTCAGTAAAATAAGAGAAACAGGGAGCCAACCAGTTTGCAATGCGCAAATTTTAGGTGCTTCAAGCTCCCTCATTCTTCTATAGACGCACCAAACTTCTCATATTTTTCAGCAGGCAAATCAGTCACTGGGCTTCTACAAGGTCGAGACATTGCAATTTATGACTCCAGTTTACATGGACTAAATGATTTCCTTTTCTATCCTATACAGCAAAACTGATGTCAACACCAGTAGAAGTTAACCTTTCTTTTGGGGGCTTCATACTCTCAGGCAGGCTGTGTTCCCATTTGTGCATTGCATTTGGCTCTTTTCAAGAAGAAAATCTCCCCCCAAGAGCTGGATCATTTCTTGAGGCCAACATTTCTGGGATCTTTCTCCAGCTAGGAACAAAAGATCGTCATACTTCCCAAATGTTCCACCAGTGACAAATGACAAGCCTGAAAACGCCATGCCAGTTATGTAACTTCATTGATCCCACAGACCAATAGGATGGCACCAAATGTTCACCTGAAAGGTCAGAGTACAAGCTAATAAATAAACACATTCCATCTCAATGAAAAGCTGTCAAAGGTATCTAGAAAATCTTACAAATTGGCAGTTATATGATCCTGGAAATGTCTCTACAAATAGCACACAAACCAGAACATATATATTCCTGAAAATTGAACATGTGAATTTAACTCTAGCAACCTATGTCCCTTCTATAAGTTTCGGTACTCAACCTGGAGACCTATGGTTCATGTGATGAAATTGGGATCCTAATTTTATGCATTTGGTTCAGTTGAGGAATGGAGTCAGAAATGATATCATCAGAAGGGTCGGATTCTGGCAGACATAGCAAGCGAGGGTGGGAGAAAAAGGGAAGGGAAAAGGATGGAAGTGTGATTAAAAAAGGAAAGGAAACAGGAAAAAAGAAACAAGATTGAGAAAACTTTTAAGGATAAAATCAGAGCCCAATGGAGACCCGGGGGGGTGTTAGTGGTTCAGATTGTCAGGTTCCATTTTATACGGACCTGCCAAACACCCTCTTTGCAGATTAATACCCAAGCAGTGAAATCATCCGTGACAACAGATAAGATGATTCCGTACCAATAATGAGACGTGATGTGGTGTTTGGAGTTTGAACTACACATGACCAGGGTAAATGCTGTGCAGCCGAACAGCAGCACTCTCTTGGCACACTAGAGTCTGAGAAGAACTCAATGATCAATCCAAAATAATTTCCTCCTTGGGTCAGTTTTTTTGGGGGAGGGGGGGGGGAGTCTTCCTGGGTCAGGCTTCCCTCAGAAAAACTATTGAGCCATCCAATAAATGCAATTACTTTCGAAGATTTGAAGCCCTTGACCGGCTCCTCAAGAAAGAGTTGCCATAATATGATGCCATGACATGTCCCATGCATAAAATAGCTCCTTAGTCCTCGTTTGCTCAAGCAAACACTATTCAATTTCCTCCCCAACATATTCTTTGAATACAGATCTGAAAACCTTTCATTTGAAAAAGCCATTGTATCAAAGTTCATTTGTACCGTAACTTCAAACAAATTTCATAGATGACTCTTAAAAAGGATTTTGGCAGATGTACAATCCCTTTCTAAAACCCATGTGCTTTTAAATGCTCTTTCTCATTTTAGCACCAATCTCACTTCACTAGAAACCCTCTTTCCAAACTTCTCAACATAAACACCGTGCTACTGCAAGAAGCTCAAGGGTAACCCTTTAAAGTGCTCAGTAGTGATGATACACTACTCAAGGCATGTTCTTTTCAACTTTTCATAAGTAACTTACTGTTGATCAGTTTTGATCACTACTGATAGGTAAATGCCAATGAATGTTGATCAGTGGTGATGAGTGTTGATATTAGGAAAGTATAACTAGCAATATGACTAAGTATTGATCTGTGCAAATGAGTGTTGATCATTGTTATGTTGATTATAAATACTTGCGATAAGTAGAAAAGAATAGGCCCTTAGTCACTACAAATGTTTTCTCCCATGATGCTTGCTTGAGAAATCTGGACTTCAGGCAATCCACGAAATCTACTGTTACAAATTGTAGAGGCTGGTCAAAATCCACCAGTTTCTAGGTTACTCGTCTATGCCTGTTTAAATAGCATGGTGTTCCTCTTTGCTAATGCTAGATAGCAACTATAATAACTGGATCAATGTGGACACTGCTTCAAAGAACGCCCTTTGAAGGTTTTCTTCACTCAATTGCACAGTTGGCTAATGGATCTTCTACACCCAGGCAGCCAAAAGAAAAATTAATAAGGAAAAGAGGTTCACAAGGATTTTACAGGAAAAGGGTGCATGCAAGCTTCTCTGTTTACAATCTGAGTTCACACTTTCACTCCCCAGATAACTTCTCTATAGAAGCTCTGTGTAAGCAACTTAAGGAAGAACGGTTCCCCATTGGCAACAATGCATTCCAAGAAGAAGCCAAGGACTAAAATCTTTTGTTTAAGTTCTGTATTGCTTCCCCAGTCTTGAAAAGTCAAAGCCTGGTCAGGAATTGTGAAAGATATGGAGACAACTATTAACTAGTTTGAATGGTTTCATCAGCATCTAAAAATCAGGTTGCAATTCATGCTGCTGCCTGAAACATTTGGCATGAGAGAAATGAGAGAATGTTTCAGGACTGACTGGTTAAAGCTTGTCAAGGGGCATCATGGGTACAAATTCACCAGTTTGAGAAGGCAAGGTGCCGGGCATCAGCTCATAGACTATAGTCAGATATGGCAGCAATTTCACTCTGTTGTGAGGCAATTTTTCGGCAGTATTACAGATTACTAAAGCAAATTTTATAGCAGGAGGCAATCACCTTTCAATGTTAGGGCTAAAGGGAAACAGCTGATCCGAACTTTCAAGTACTATGGCTAAGTTCAAGTCTCACAATCTTTGCCCCCCCCCCCCAAACAAAAAACCCCCATCTTAGATGGGACTCCCAAGGCATCATTGAGCCAGATCAAATAAATTGTTGCTGCAGCTCTTCGCTGGGCAAGAAACACCGCCCCAAAAAATAAAGGAGCAGAAAAAAAACCAAAAGAAAAACACCCTTCCACAATTTCACCATGACATATATTGCTGCACTAGCTTCAAAGGTGATGAATAAGCATATCACTGTTTTGCTGAGAAGTTCTACCAGATGTTCACTAGTAATTGATCTTCCCCTGCCACATGGCCCGCACAGAAAAAATGAGACAACAACTTGAATTTGGGATATTTGCACAAAGGGATGCAAGTAATTCAAGTAAGATTACAAATTCATAATCCTTGAGTCAACAATTAATAACAAGATATGCATCCGGAATCCAACAAGAACACTGTAAAGTGAAGGAACAACGAAATCAGAAATACGTAGGCTTTGCAAATAGTGACGCAATCACCTATGGGAAGCAGCAATTAGTCCAGTAAAAATATAAGATATGTTGCTCTATTTAGCTATGTTTTCAATTGAGTTGTATTCTGGTTCTTTTCTTGTCACTTGGGGTTTACCATTCAGGATGAAGTTGGGCTCTACTATTTAGCAGAAAGTTGGGCTCAAAAGAGCAAACATTTCTCCTAGTTCTTTTCAAGACTAAGAACTGCTTCTACTGAAGCTGTTATGTCAACATAGGAAAGAGGATCAGCACCCGCAACACCTAGCTAGAAGTGAAATATTTGATGAACTGGTTGGAAGAGTGGTGAAACAGACACTTACAACAGATTGGTAGAACTGAGGACCATAGACTGAAATGGATACGTACTTAGGCAAAGCATTCCCAGCAGCCAGGCTGTATATATTGATGTATCATATTCATCCAACCACAATGATCTGTTTCAAGCCTCCATTTTACATCTTCTCATAGCCTCGTTTTCTCTGGCTATCTGAATGTCTGAAGCCCAAAACATTTGACGCACAGCTTTGCAGAGAAAGCGAGGAAGTAACGCCACAATAATCATCAGGACGATAGTAAGCCAATAAGTAGGTGTTTTCGCAAGGTGAAAAATTGTCCTGCGATAAAAAAAAGATAAACAATTTGCAGATTAAATTATAAAATGTGAACTTATGTAACTCCAGAATCAAGACTGACCCATAGTTTGGAAATTGAGGAATAGAATCCAACACTGCCAAACCGGCATACGTAATCATTATAGATCCCCATACAGCAGTATGGGTAATAATCACCCAGCGGTGAATGTCCATTGCCAGGTGCACATTCACAAGGATTACAACACCAATTGTCCAGAGACTGCCCAAACTCCAAATATCAATGGTGCTCTCCATATAACTATACAGAGGAATGTAAAATAGGACAAGACTCTGCCAGAAGGTATCAAGCATTGTTATCCAAAAGAGCTGTAAACTGTAACTCTCTTGTCTAAGCCCTGCGCCATACAGCTTTGGATGCTGAAGCAGTGTCTTGTGACTCAAGTCCTTGTCTAGAACTCCGACAACAACGGTGGGCATAGAGGTATAGATAAGTGAATACAATACGCAGCTCCAATCTGTCAAAGCCTGAGTCGTCGAAAAAGCAGCGTAGAAAACATACCTGAAACAAGAAATTGAAAATTAGCATCCCTATATTTGGGGTGTTTCTTATTTTTTATTTTCTTCTTTTTCCCCTTTTTGCACCCCGGGGGGGTATTATTGCTTCAGATGTAGAGATCATTCAGAAAGGGAAATGCTCACACCTGCCGATACTCAGACAACAAAAGTGCATAATCAAAAAGAAGTTCAACTTCAGTTTGGATCCGAGGATGAAAACAATCTACATTTAATGTTTCTATGAACTTGGATCCCCCAAGAATGTGTGAATGCCAAAATGTGCCAAAATACAACAGCAGATCATAGTTGCCCACAGGCCAAAATATGCTCCATCAAAATGCCCAAATGCGGCATATAAAAAACAAAAATAAAAAGGACAGTGGACTGGTTTGCCGTTCAACATAATTGTAGATGCCATAGCAACAGATTATATCCAAACAAGTTCAAGGAAAGGTGATGCATCTGCTTCAGAACAGGAGTTTGTGTTGATTTTTTGAAATTAAGATTATCTAAGACGCCTTTATTGCGCATAGGGAAGCTTTTTCTTTCTTTCTTTCTTTTTATTTATTTATTTTTATTTTTTCGTTTTTGAGAGCTACAGAAGTTTATAATAGGATGAAGGATATGCAGAGAGTTATACAGAGTTTTTGAGAGCTACAGAAGTTTATAATAGGATGAAGGACATGCAGAGAGTTATACAGAGAAAGGCCAAAAAATAAGGATTAGGAAAGAGACCCTAGGTTCAAAGCGCCACTGACGTAGAAGGATTCTTGCTGAGGATTTTTTATGACTAGAAGGATGTGTGGCTTGCTTATTTACTATAGTATAAAGCAACAACATAAAGAAGGGTGGAAAAAGGAGGAGGGCAAGGGAAAGAAACACAGGACAAATATAGTACAAAATGTTTTTGAAAAAAGAACAGAATTGGGAACAGCTGACTCTTCATATCGTCCTCCCCATGCGCAGAGGATGTTTGTCCTCATACATGCCTGGCAACAGCTGACTCTTCAGCTGTCTTGAACAGCTTGGGCTCCCTTTCCCAAACAATTTTGCCCTTTTTAGCATTATTTTCTTTCCATTAGTGACACAGGTCAATCTCCACCAGTGTGAGTTGTCTCTCTCCAATTGTAAGAGTTCTTTTTTTGGGCTGGTCAAAGGGGAATGACTCATACAATAAATTAGAAAGAACTGGGATGCCAAGCAAGCTACCATAAGCACACCTGAGGAATCTACCTTGCAATGTCATTTGTCGTCTTGTTCCCAGTCATTCCTAAAAAACCAAAGGACATTTTTCTACCCTCTTGGCCATAGTCTTTGCATCCCTTGTCAAGATTGCTATGTCTCAAGTAGGTTCAGTGTTGCCTTTTAGAGCACTTAAAAAGGGCATCCCGCGTTCACGCAGGGTCTGGGGAAGGCGCCACCCTAGCCTAACCTGACTTTGTCAATGCCTTTTAGAGCACTTATAATCTCGAAATTGTCTCCTTCACCTCGATAACCTGAGTTCCTTCTTCTGAGCCACTCATTCATTCAGTCCCTGCAGGCTGCAGCCACCTCTGCCATCACAGCTGAACTGAAATCAACCTGCACCGAGTACTACTACACCATTACTATCCTTTTCCACCCGAGCAATCACTCCCTCCTGCTCTCCACAAGCACAG
>NCQV01048124.1:1655-14317 GCA_002740545.1 Lophocereus schottii
CAAAATCAGAAAAGAAAACAAAAACAAAAACAAACTGTAAAACAAAAACAAAATCAAAATCAAGGAGCTACAAAACAAAACAAAACCTTAAACAGAACAAAATATAAAACAAAAGAAAAACAAAATGCAAAACAAAAACCAAACCACTCAAACATGAAAAGAAAACAAAAACAAAATACTAAACAAAACAAAACCAAAGAAAAACACAGACTCACAAAACCAAAGAAACAAAACGCACAACTGAAACATACTAAAAAACAAAAATACCCAAAATAAACAATAAGCTACTAAATAAAAATCAAACAGAACATCCATAACACATTCACAATCTTAAATATCCACAACTATTCAACCAAAAGGACTAACTAGTATTCATAAAACAAAAAACACCACAAATATCAAAATGCATGAAACAACCAAGGTGATCATAGCAAACTCAGCTCAAGAAATCCCAAATTTCTCTTTAAAATCGATCACCCACACAATCACAATCCTAAACATCCGTAACTATGTACAAGAAAGAAAGAATTGGAAAAGGAGAAGAGGGAAGGGGGCAACTATCATACTAGGCTTGCTACTGACTGTACCTAAAGTAATGCCTCAGATGATGTTGAGGAGGTCCATAGAGCATTAGCCACTTCATCTCAGCTCACAAACTGCTACTCATTTCAAAATCCACCAATACTCGTAATAGCTTATCAAACATTTGAGCACATTCCTCAAAAATAAAAGTAGCTAGAAACAGGAGGTACAACCAAAATAAAGTGCACAAATGAAATGTAATTCAAGGCTCTTTTGAGCTTATCAAAGCTCTCAGCCCAATCAAATGAGAGATGTGTATATGCAAAATCAGATGCACTAGTCAATGGTCGAACAATGATGTGATTATATGAATGCATAAACCATCTAGGGTGATCTGAATACCTGAAATATAGTCTAACATCTCTAAAGGGGGGAAGGACCAAGGCAAAGCCAATGAAATGAAAATATAACCATCAAAGCTCAAAGGATGACTTAAAATCAAGTGTTCACCTCAAAGTGATCCTCAAGTCTCTCTATATTACTATCACAAGACTCTGATCTAAACAAGAACTGTCAAGCACAAAGTCTTAAACTCTACAAAAGTAGACTCAAGAGGGTTTAAGGAGGGGAGAAAAATGGGCAGTGATGAAGGAAGGGATGAAATAGGATGGGTGGCAGCTAACTCAAGGGAATACTCGACAAAAGTGGGATCAATAAGCTCTTTTGGAGGCATGGCCTCCCTACAATCCATAACAAAAGGCTCATCAAATGAATGCTCCTTAGAAAAGGTATCCTCTAACTCAACTAATATGCCACACCGATCATGAGAACTAGCATTAATCCCAAATCTGTCTCCCTCCTCGTGCTCTCCTAAGGAAGCCGAGGTGTCACTAACTACGCTAAATTCTAAGGAAGGAGTAACTACTAATAGAGATTAAACCTCAATCGCGTCTTCAAGGTTATAGCAATGTGTGTGATCATGCTCTGAAGGAATCGGTCCCTCACTCCTACCATCAAAGTCCACACAAGACCAGACCTCAGGTGTTGCAGAGTCTAAACTAAGGTCAATCTTAAGTAAACTACACAAGTAAAGCTCCCGATTTAAGGCAGCCAGTGCCTCTAATTTGTGTGGTCTACCAAGCAGTGGACTAGTATCAACATCATGATCAAAGGAATCACAATAATCACATGAAATAAGAACATATGGAGTTTGAGAGTGCTCATATGATATTTCCCCAAATTAATTCTCATCTAATTGTGTCACATGCATCATATAAGGGTTAGCAATGGGGTGAATAACGACCTCTCTAGCATTTTCATACTCCCAAGTCTCATGTGTCCAATATTCATAGAAATCCCAAATTTCATCCGGAGTCCCACCAAACAAACATCCCAAACCCCTGGGATACATAGTCTAAACATGATCCCGGTATTCATCATTAAGACCCTCAAAAATCACTTGGCAAATTTCTCATTTCTCAAAATATCAATCAACACATTGAGCATGAAATTCATTCAATGTACTCAAATAGCGTTAAAATATTTTATGCCCATATTAAGGGAAATAGAAAAATTGCCATTTTATTTTTTAAAAATATTTTAAGTTTTTTCAGTTTTAGGGGTTTTTCCAATTTTTTTCAATTTTTGACTTTTCTATTTTTATGGATTTTTTTCCTCAAAAAATAAACTAAACTAAATCACTATTAATAACGAATTAAAGAAAGCAAAATAAAACATGTACAACTAATAAGAAAGTAACTAAAAAAAAGTAAATCTAACCTAATCTCATGTCGTCATCCTCGACAATGGCGCCAAAAGCTTGTATGAGATATTTGAATGTAAATCTAAAGGTCACAAGCGTACAACTTTTCCTGTAGTATTTGAGAGCCGTATCCTCAAAGACGAGGGTAAAATCAAAAATAGTCAACCAAATTATTCTAAAAAAAATTAAATTATCCTAAATGATGAAATAGGCAAAATTAGCTCTTAATCTAAACTCAAGTCATGAATTAATCACATCCAATTAAGCTACAAATGACTAAACTTAAGAAATAAGCTAGATCATATGAATGGCACTAAAAACAAACAAAAACTAAAGCATTAGGGGGAAGCAATGTATACGTTAAAAAAGCAAAGGAAAAAGCCAAAAACAAAACCAAGAAACATGAGAATCAAACGTGCTACTTGAATAAATTCCAGAACCATCCAAATGGAAGACTAAAAGTAAAACATGGAATTAGAAATTCAGCACCAAAAATAGATGAAGAACCAAAAGAATAGTGGCAAGGCATCCCTACCTCATAACCTTGATTACCGACAGCCTCATTTAGACAACAATCATTAGATTAACCAAGAAACATAACAATGATCGAACCAACATTAAACATTTTCAAACCTAGAAATCAAAACAACCATGGCGAACTCCATTAATGGAGGTCCCAAATAAATCGGTATAGAACAGAGCAACCAAAGAAACAAGGGAGGAGATTTCAAAATCAGCCTAGACAATTCAAAAACGAGTTTCAACCCTCACTAAAAATGGCAAAAATACCATTAAAATAGCTTCAAACAGCGCAAGTACAAAAGAGGAAAAGATGCGATTTATCCCCATCAAAACCAATATCCTTGCAGTTATAGGCTGAAGATTATAAATCTCAGCTCTAAATTGACAAACACAAGCTGACTTATACAAAATTTAAAGCTAAAAAACGGATCCAGGAACAAAACCAAACAAATGTGAAGAGAAATAAAACCCTAAAACGAACCTTGAAATTCGACCCTAGAATTATCTAAAACTGGAATTAAAACTTAACAAAAACCCTAAAATTAGACCTAGTTTACCTATCTTTGTTGCTGCTTCGATTTATACTCCATCCAGATTATTCATGGTCGTCCTATTGTGGGTTAATGTGGATGGTGGAGATGATTGATGTGCTGGTCATGAAGGAAGGTTGGATTTGGTGTAGCGTCGGTGCATGCATAATGAAAGTGGACAAAGATAGTGGAATGGTGGAAGATGATATAGGTGATGGAGATGGTTCTTGGTGCAAATGGGCGTGGATTCGAAGAATATATGGGGGATGTTTCTATCAGGTTTTAGCCACTAGATAGGAGACCGAGAATGAAGAAATAAGAGAGCGGGTTGGGGATCATGCGACTGAGGTATGGGAGGGGAAAAAGTTTGGTGGTTTTTTGTTTTTATTTTTCCTTTATTCTTATAGCTCTTAGTTATTTCTTTTAGGGCCATAAGGAAGAGTGGGTTGAGGGATTTGTTTGGGTTCTTGACCCAATTCCTTTATTTTTCACCAATTTTCTTTATTTTCTTATTTTTCCGTCACTTGAAAGAATAAAATAAATTTAAATAAAAGTCTACATATAACAACTATTTTAAGCCAAAATTAAATATAAGGGTATAGAGAAAAGATCGTATTTCTAGTGTAAACAGGTAAGTTAACCAAAGAAAATTAATTAGAGGAAGACAATCACATTCCAATTGGACGGTCATGATTCCACAGAAAGATTGATACCATGAAAATGTAACTGTTGAAAGGATCTTCAGTAAAGTATTATTAAGATAACTAGGCAATTTTGGAAAGAATAGGTTGACAAAACCTTAGTTGCATGATGGATTAGATTGTATTAGAGCACAACCTAGGTATAGCTACACCTAGTTTAATTGAGAAAAAGAAAATCAAAAGTTTTTGATGGACTATACAACGTGTAATGGTATATACTCTATAAGGAAATAGTCATGTTAGCTTACCAAAAATTGCTGTAGGCTCTTCCAAATCAATCCAGAGTTTCATATAGTTACAGTTCCATGAATTTGATATGCTTAAAAGGAGGTTGACTAAGTTTTCAATGTTTACAAAGGAGTTTCCCATATCCTACTTACTCTTTAATCCTTCATTGCAGCATCAGGGGTTCAGCTATGGGCACACCTTCTTAAATAGGATAATCTAATTTTATGAAGCCACTAACTATAACCCCATGTGGTCCATGCAATGCTGACCAATAATGGGGTTTCCTTGATAAAGGGGTTGTAGGGAAATAAGATCAAGAGTTCAAAAAAAATAAAAGGACTATACTTCTATTATACTTCCTTATACCTCATTTACTACTCTAATTCATGTCCATAACCCATGTTCATTCATTGCCTAGAATATAAGTTATAACCCCTAGTATTCTTCTGGAGAGTAGTATATAAAAGTATAGAATACATTTACATAATGCTTCAGATGAAGTGAGCATGCTTAGGCTGTTAACCACTACCCTTGCACGTTTAATGATTCCTTCATCTTAGCACCCCAATTTTTCCTAAGTTAGTCCTAGTGTTTCCCATTCTATGTAGCATTACCACGCTCCCAAAACCACAACAATAGAAGATCTTCCACCCTTGGTTACTTAATAGCTGAAACACTCCCCCATTTCTTTGCTCTTTATTTTCCCTAAACCTTGTTAAACCTAATGATTCTACTTATCTCATCATTTCATCTCCTACAAGATCAAATCTTTCTCAACTTATTTCAAAAAGAACACATCGCCTAGTCCTCAAGACCTGATAAGAAATGATGTATGTCTTCTTTTCCATGAAACTTCCTAACAAGCATCTTGCTATTAAGGTACACCCTTCGGTCATTTCCCATGGCCTCTAGGCTCGATTTTATCCTTGTATTAAGTACATTACATCCTCAAATACACATAGAATCTCAAGTCTCCACTTTTTTCCCCACATGCTTTTAAAATTTCCAAATACTCCTCACCTTTATTGATAACTCAATTAGAACATGTCTCTTCTTATGACGTTAGTGAATAACCTAAAATCATAATGTTTACTGAAAACTCACATTCAACAATCATGTGCCCTTTTTAACGCAAACATCATTGTCAAACATGCTTAAAGTACATTAACTTGGATTTATTCCCAACTCACAATGAGCTAAGTAAGTTTATGTAATTGTGGAAGCAGTTAATGCTAGCACTCCTGGCATCCCTTGTTTTTTTTCACAAATGACCTATATGATATCAAGTAGTGTATGCTTACCTATCTAATTGACGCTACCTAATTCATTGAGCTAAATGGCAATTAAGATCAACTATAAGAGAGATGTAGGCCCTTTAGGCACAATTATTTGATGATTGCTCCTTTTAATAACAGCCCAACATTATCACATTATTTTATTCCATTGTTATTATTATTATTGTTATTTTATTGTTATTATTATTATTATTATTATTATTATTGTTGTGGTTGTTGTTGTTGTTGTTGTCGTCGTTGTTATTGTTGTTTTTATTTTAATAGAGCACATTTCCCTCATATAAAAAATTAAAAGTAATCTATGACGATAATAATCAGTCATGAATACAAGCTCTCTCTCAGGAAGAATTGTTTTTAGGGTTACCTTGTAAGGTTGTTGACCTTAACAATAATTGTTAAAGGCAAGGTACACATTAACTAAACTATCCCCATTACGTACTCACACTCATAAGTTCACTGTTAAATTTACGTTTGATAACTTCAACATGATAGTTAATGTAAAGCTTGTCGTAGAGTTACAAATTAAACAACTACTCTAGATATGAATAAGGATATAGCATAGGGGAGTAGGGATCGAATCCATGAGGAAAGATATAATTTATGCTAGCCTAAACCTATTCAATCTAACTTTTTATTATTTTATTACTAAATCAACTTAATTAAAACAAATAATTATGAATCTAAAAATTACTGTCTAATATCCTGGAATTATGAAAAATAAGATTATGGAAATAAGAATAGAAAATTAAAACTTAATTTATTTTGAAGTTATTAAAATAGAAAATTGATTACCATTTGAGATTTTTAATAGAAACAGAAAAAAATACAAACCAAAAAAGCAATAACTAAATTAACAAAAAAATTATTTAAAATATTATCTAGTAAATCTAGACAGTATTTTAAATACATAATCATCCAGAAAATATTCCTAATTATTTCCCAAAAAATTAAACAGAAAATAAACTATAGAAGTCAAAACAGAAAATTAATAATCTAATTAACTGCTTTAAATGAATTACAAAAATCATTATTAAAGATAACTATAAAAAAAACCTAATTTTCTAGACCTAGAATAAATTTTAAAACAAAAAAATAAAATTTTAAAACAATTATTACAAATTTAACAAACAGAAAAAATCTACACGGCAAAACTACGACAATAATTAGAAATTAATTCTGAAAAATTAGCAAATCAATTCTAAAAATTACGAAATTAAATTGTAATAGATTTAAACACTTAATTAACCTAAAACATTCTAAATTTCGGAAATAACCTAAAAGAGCTAATATTAACCTAATTTCTAATTAACCAATTAAAACTAATAAATCGAAAACAGAAATCAAACCTGAAAATTTAAAGACACAAAAACTCAAAATCTAAAGACACTAACTATACTAAAATACATCTAAAAGACTAATATTTGGGGCCATGAAATTTATATTAAAGCTTATAAATTGAAGAATAAAAATTGACAGATTAAACAAATTAACTAAAAAGCAACAAATAATTATCAAAGATACTGAATTTATGAAGAATACTTAGCATAATCTATATCCACTATGCAAATTAATATTTATCATCAACACACAAATCAATTTTTTTTTTCCATGAGTTAGACTGTAAAAGACATCCGCCAGCATATCTTCCCCATTTTTTCTTATATTATCGTTTATTTAGGTCCAGCCCTAATATAAACCCTACTAATTTTAATAACCCTAACACCAGCGCAATAATTTAATCAAACTAGTGCATTACGTATTAGAAAAATATCATCTAATGCCTTGTAACCAATTTACCAATAAATTGATTTAACAAAGTTCTATAACGATAATCTAATTAAAAGATTGGGTTTGAGTCATCCATGATTAATTAGGGTGATACTATTGCATAAAAGACTATAACTTTTACGTATTAAAGTCTTTTAAACTATCATATGAATTCGTATTAACTAACTAGCATGCGTTCTAATTAATATAACATGAATATCATGAACGATAAATACTAATTGCTATAGAATCATGAATAACAATCAACTAGACAATAAAGCATAGAACTTGTTTCAAAATAATTAATTTAGTATGATTTCAAATAGATTATACTAAGTACAAGAAAATTACTCACTCATATTAAAACTCAAATCATAACAATTAACCAAAGGTTTCATGTTTTATAATAAACTAAACAAAAGAAAAAAATAAAAAAATAGAATGAGAATAAAAGAAGTCTACTAAGGCGTGGGTAAGACGAGAAGGCATGACGATGATGATGATTTATGATGGAGTATGGTGATGTGTATTACAAAGCAGCCATAGGTTGTGAAGGAGAAGAGGCTAGCATGTGTTTGTGGGTGAGGAGATGCCGTGATGATGATGTAAGAAGATGAGGGATATTGATGGTGATTAATGGGAGGTGTTGAGATGGTGATGAGAATAGTAATGTATGATATAGTGAGGAGATGAAGAAGGCTGCATGGGTATTATGGAGGAGAAGGTAGCTAGGGTTGGGCGTGTGAAAGGTGTTTGTGAGGTGAGATCCGGTGATGGTGGATGTGAGGGTAATATGAGGCAATGGAGAGGGGAGGTGGACGGTAACGTGTGTAGAGAAGCATGGGATGGAGATGATTATATGATGAGGAGGCTAGGGTTGGCGTAAAGGTTTTTTTAGTATTAGCTACTAGGTTTTTTTTCTTAGACTCCTTCTCTTCCAAGTCTTTTAGTTTCTCTCCAGTTAGGAGTAATAATTTTGTAACCCTAGCCCAAATAAATCATTATGGAAATTATATTTTTTCATAAATCATTATTTTTGGACGGACTTGATAGCTTAGCGTGTAAAATTCGAACTTCGACGTCTTCTCTTCTCCTCTTTATTTTATTAACGCTTAATATGAAAAATATATAAAAGAAAGTAAATTAGACGAAATAATATATATAATACAATTAAAATAATTATTAAAATAATGCATGATTTTTGACTTAACAAATTCCCCCACACTTAGACTTTGGACATCCTCGTGCGAAGAAATCTCGAATGCGACCTAAAAACTGATCCTCTTTCTTTCTTATAAAGTCATGCATAAATATAATATTTTACACTAGGCATTGGCTTGCCTTGAAAATAGTTTTACTCAAAATTAATCAGTTTTCCTTCCAACAAGTTAATAACTACTAAACATCTAACGACCATCAAAGAGTTTCTTCATCAACCTCATAACATCTCTTTAATGAAGTAACAGGAACAATAACTATCCATCTCTTTTAAGCATGCATACACCGATCAAGAGATCTAAACAGTTCACGATAGAAAAGTTGAAGTACGGTATGGCTATAGAGACAATTAAATTAGTAAGAATAACTCATTGAAATTGATTCTAAACTTGCCTTGTATTTTTTTCTGGTTCTTCTTCTATATTTGTTTTTTTTTCTTCTAACTCCACTTGCACACATATTCGAGGCCCATATAGGGTCCTAGAAATTAAACACTCTCTGTCTCACACTCACTCGAATAGAGCTGTTGGAGCAAACATTTTATTTTCATCATTATTTTATTTATTTTATTCACTCACTAGTATGGGAAGCAAGCTTTCCAGTGGCAGTATTGCCTCAAAGGGTAGCACCTAGTAGCGCATGCCTCAAACGGATACTTGTCATTCCCGACTTTGACTCTCTTTTTTTTTTTTGAGTTATTCTACTAATCCAATTGTCTAAGAAATGGGCGAGTTCATTTTATTACCTCTGAAGCAAATATAATACATGACCAAATAAGATGAACAGTCATGACAGTTACTCATTAAAAAGATATATGAGGATCAACTCAAACTTCTCTAAATGACAGCTAGCATACTTAGAAGTCTTCACTCATAGAAGAATAAACTATAAATAGCTAAAAAAATTTTAAGCAAGCAAGTCTAGCATAAACTCATATCATGCATTATTTATAAGAAAAAAAAATTTTTTGTACTTGTTTTTTTTGTTTTTTTAAAAATAAATACTGCAAGAATTAAATGTAGGATGCACCCCCCCCACACTTAATTCATGTATAGTCCCTAATGCATGCAAAAAGATAGAAATAATGAAGATAAAAGTAAAATTAAATGTATACTTCCCTGAAAATATTGGGTTGCCTCCCAACCAACGGATTTGTTTACTATCATTGGCTTGACGCAAATGAGCTCATGGATCCTCTAGTTGGATCTCCTCCACTAAGCATATCTAATCTCTTTACTTTTAAATACCTCAAACGTATGCTCCTTTTTATTTTCGATCATGCGATGACTCCTTGTAACGCCCCTTTAAGTATATGATTCATTACTTATATTTACTTGCTTAAGTTCAGCAACTAGAAATACTAACTCAATGAATGGGGCATTACCGCCGTCCAAAAAGGACAAGGCTTCCCTTATAAATGAAAATTTAGCCGTAAAACCAAAGTTCATCCTCAAAGGGCATTCACACCATCACCACCATTCAAACTGTTTAGTTATAGACAGAAACGGTTCTAACATCCCAATCATCTCAAGGATTACATCAGAATATATAATACAGTTCAAATATATAGTTTCAACACCAAAATAGATCACAATATGATATGATAGTATCTTAGCACTCATACACCGCCAGTGACATGGACAGTCCGGGCTCACTTATCACCTTCAGCCGTTCGGCCCGCCTGAGGGCGGTTCACTGAATACTTTCCTAAAACAAAACATGAAAACATTTCGAATTGTGAGCCAAAACTCAGTACAAACATTGCTGTAATGTTAAAGATTCACTAAAAACTTATTTGGGCCTGCTTTGCAATTCATTTTGATTTTAAAATAGGAAATGAGATGCATATAAAACTGAATTACCAATTATTATCTGTTAGTGCACCCCTTAGTAATTGTTACGATCTGTGAATAGGTGTACACCTGTCAAGCCGACCGGGGGACCTGGCCTGAAGTCGCATGGGTAACTGGAGGGCAATGCCCTATAACTGATAACTGATGGGGTCACTAATTATGTGATAAAACACTGATTAAATTGATTCATTGATGTACTTGCCAAAACATTACAATTTCGATAAATACGTGCTGATTTCTAAATATACAGGCAATGAACATACCTGGAAGTTTTAAATGCAAGTTCACGGAATAATAAGATGCACAAAAGTGGAGAGAATGAAAGTTTAGGCCTTGATTCTGTTCAAAAGATCATTATAGGTACATGAGGTCAGAGATGAGCTTGTTCTTATAATTGATGGCTTCAAATAAAACTGGCTTATAAAGAATCTTTGCAAACCAGTTAATAGATTAAGCTAAAATGCTGAAACTATATAAACTATAGAAATGTGATTTAAGGCACGGTAGCAAGTTCAGGGCAAAAGGGCTGATAAAGAAGGTACCGAAAGAATAATTCACAACTTATACTCCCGACCTCAAAATGAGACCTAAGACCCTAATATAAAAAGCTTAGGAAGTCCTCTAAAATTTCATTAAGGACACGTAACATGATTCACATGATAGGGTTCCTAGAATGGGGTTAGAATACCAACATGTCAGTTTGAAGTCCATCCTGCACAGGTTCAGTAAAATGGTTATAACTTTTTCCACAGACCTCAGATTAATGCGATTCAAGAACCCTTTTAAAGCTAACACACTGACCTATCTATACCAAAAATTATAATTTTTGGCTGGGCCGATCATTACCAGTTTCATCTCAAAAGTTGTCCTGTTTTGCTGGAAATTCTAGCCTCAGTGTCTGAGTTTGTTCCCTTACTTTTCACACAAATCCTCAACTTAAACCATTCCTTGAAAGCATGTAAACACACTTTGATCCATCCTAATATCATACAAAAACACCTCACTCAATTGCACTTCATTTTCATATACAATAAAGCTCATTTTCTATTGACATATACACATACTTCAAGTTTAATACTAGTTTGGTCCTTGGATAAAACCCTAACTTAAGGTCAACTTGAACTCACTCCCATCATTTCAAAACACCATAAACATCATAATAAACTTCAATACATTAAAAAATGATCAAAAACAATGATAAAATAATCAACACCCAACATGTTAACATAAACCTTGCATGGTTAAGAAGTAACCCTAACTCTAGCATAATCCAACTTCAACTCCACCATGATCCATTACCAAGATACATCTTAATTCAATCAAAACAATATAATCCCCCATTAAAACAACCAAAAGAAGAAGCAAAAACCAAAAATCTAAAGAACAAGATTGAAGTCACTTACTTTGAGCTTGAAATAAGTGGAGATGGAGATGATATTTGGTGATTTTAAGGGTGGAAGATGATAGCCGGTGGAGGGAGGTGGTTAGAGGTTGCAACCCTTGCCGGAGGCTGGCCGAAAAGTGGCTAGAAAACACCACGAAAAGGGCTGGGCTGCTGCTATTCTGGGTTAGCCGTGGGTAGAGAGAAGGACGAGAGAAGAAGAGAGAGAAAATGACTGGAATTTTACTTGGTGCAAGAGAAGCTTAGGCAAAGTAAATACTTTGCTGAAAATTAACCCTCAAAAGCTACTTTCACCAATGCTACATTAGGCCTAAATTAAGGGAAATTAGCTAAACAAATGTAGCCAAGTCTCGTTGGGTCGAAATCGGCCTTAAACGGGCTTGGGTTTGGAAAAGAGCTGAAACCGAGTGTGTTTGCAAAATTTTTTTATTTATTTTTTTCCCAAAGCTCGAGATTAAATGTTTGTGGTGTCATGAAAAATAAGAAAATCGCTTAATTCATAAATATCAAGGCTTAATATCGATCTTCAGAATTTACCCGAATTGTAAAGTGAGGGCCCATTTAAATTTTCCTAATTGAAATAACAAAAAGCGATGATTGAAATGCGATGAAATTAATCACATGGATTAATGAAATAGATAAACATGATTTAGGGTCAGACTATTACACTCTTTAATCTCATACACTAAAACAAACTATAAAAATAAAATACTAGAGCTAAAACAAAACAATAAAAATAGTAAAATTAAATAGAAGTAAACTAATGATCTTATTTTCTTTCCTCGGTAACGGCGCCAAATTTTGTAAAGGCCATATTTGGCAAAGAGCTTTTTGGGTGCAAAAAGAGCTTTTTGGGGGTATT
>NCQV01048136.1:0-11358 GCA_002740545.1 Lophocereus schottii
ATAACTAAACCCGTGCATTTTCGAGTCTTGGACCGACCTTTACTCGGTTTTTAGTCCGTAACTTTCTCAATAATAGGAGTTTAGTGCAATTTAAGACTTGTTGAAAAATAGACATCTGGAGCTTTCTATCTACGTATAATTTGTAGTAATCAAAGCTCATATGCCTATTTAAAATTAAGATAGAAATGAGATAAAGTATTCTTCCTAGAAAATTGCAAATGAGCTAATAAGGTAGTTTTGGGAGGATTGGGCGGTTGCACTCCTTATTTAGGGCTAACAATGGCCCACCCATAAGCGTAATTAGACCTTCTCAAGGGCCCCCAGTCAATATTGACCTAGGGGGACCTAGTCCCTAACCTAAGGTCGACTAACTTGGTTCAATACCCTTACTAGTGAGAGCAAGCCCAAGCTCGGAAGTTTCTCTGCGTCACTAAGTTCTTTCATACACACTATACTTATATACAATCAATTAACTTAGGTATAAGAGTACATGATAGTCAATCAGAATAGCACATATTTTCTAAGACAAAACAAAAGTCTTTTTAGATTTTTTTTAAAATTTTAAAATTTTTTTTCTTTTTTTGGCTTGAAAATCTTGAATCATGACCTTCCTATTCCCATGCTAAAATCAGACAACCTTTTAATTCATAGTGAAACGAAACTAAGAAACTAAAAAGAAAAACAAGTACATACAAAAGGAAAAACAATACCAAGGTCATGTGATGGGTACACCCGAACTAACTCAGTAGCACATCACTACTTATAAAACAACTTGCAGAGTGTCAAACACTCCACGTCCTTTGTGGCAGATAGCTCCAAAAACTGCTTCAGTCTATGGTCATTCCTTTTGAACTTAGTACCACTCTCAAAATTCTATATTTTGACTGCACCATAAGCAAAAGTATAATAAACAATGCATTCTCAATTTCCTTGGACAAAGATTGTGCTTAGAGTCATATAAAAATACTTTTATGCTCGACGTAAACTATTTCCTAAGAATATGTCTATAATGCAGCTGCCTCTTTATTATATCTGGCGCTCTCATATGCCTTAGCTTTCATCTTTTCTAGGTCACTGAATTGTGATCTCTCCTGTCCTTACCAGCCTCAATCAAGTCATAACTAAGCATCTTGGTGGCTCACCAAACCCTATGCTCAATTTTAACAGGGAGATGACAAGACTTGTAATAGACAATCCTATAAGGTGACATAGCTACAGGAGTCTTAAAAGTTATCCTATAAGCCCATAAAGCATCTATAAGCTTGTCAACCTAATCATTTCTATTGCTACTTACAGTCTTTTTAAGAATCCACTTTTAATTTGCCTATAGGACTTCTACCCAGCCACTGATCTGAGGATGATGTGGGGTGGCAAGTCTATAGGTTATAGAATATCTTCTTAATAACGTATCAAAAAGACCTATTCGTAAAGTGGGTACCATGACCAGTAATGATAGCGTAAGGCATGCTAAATCTAGCAAAAATGTTATCCCTAAGGAACTTCACAACCACTTTAGTATCATTGGTCCTAATAGGGATGACACTGACCTACTTAGAAATATAGTCCATTACCGACAAAGTATACTCATTCCCAAAAGAAGGTGAAAAGGGTCCTATTAAATCTACACCCCATACATCAAAATATTCCATTGTAATCGCATGATTAATTAGCATCATATCTCTCATACTAATTCTATCCAACCATTGGCACCTAGGGCAATTCTTGCAATACTTAATGGTATTCCCAAACAAGGTAGCTAGTAGAAACCACACTGGAATTTTAGTTGCGGTCTTTTTCCCATTGAACTGCCCCCGACATACATGGTCATGAAAGAAAGTAAGGACATCTCTAATTTCTTGGTCTGAAATGCACCTTCTAAAGACTTGGTTAGAACAACATTTAAACAAGGGAAATAAAAAAATTAACAAGGTGGAAGAATTGAGCTCTATCATTCTTAACCTAACCCTCAGAAACCCTATTAGATGCCAAATAGTTCACAATATCAGTATACCAAGGGTCACGGTGGACTACAAACAATAGATCATTAGGAAAGTATTTAGAAATATAGGACTCAAACTCTCTATCATACATAATCCTAAACAAATGTTTTGCAATTAGGTTCTTAGAACTTTTCTTATCTGTAATATCATAATTGAGTTCTTATAGAAGCAAAATCCATCTAACAAGTCTAGGCTTAGCATCATTGTTAGAGATGAAGTGTTGAAGGGTAGAGTGATCAATATAGATAATAACATGAGACCCAATTAGGTAAGGCCAAAAATTCTTTCTCAATCATAGTGTAGTTTAGCTGGACATCATTCAGAATTTTACCAGCATAATAAATGCTTGGGGGTTTCTATCAACATGTTGCCCTAAGACAACCCCAAAGCATAATAAGATGAATCACACATTAACTCAAATGGTTCTCACCAGATGGGAGGATGAAGAATGGGAGCAGGTGAAGCCTTCCTTAAGCTTAGTAAATGCCACATAACACTTCTAAGAGAAGTGAAATGGCACATCCGTAGCTAAAGGGTTGGTCAAAGGCTTAGTTTTCTTGTTAAAGTCCTTAATAAAATGATAGTAAAACACATGTCCATGAAAAGACCTTACCTCTTTCACACAGGTGAGAGGGAAAGATTCACATTTAAATCAGTCTTAGCCTTATCAACTTCAATTTTCATCTTTAGAAGACTATTCCATCTTTCACCATGAAATGTCACATTTCCCAATTGAAAGTCAAATTTTTCTCCCTACACCTCTTTATCACTTTGGTTAGATTAGACAAGCAATTATCAAATGAACACCAAACACAAAGAAGTCATCCATGAAATTTCAATGAAAATCATTCAACTTCGAAAGGTAGTAGAGGCATTACAAAGTTCAAAGGGCATTCTCCTGAAGACATATGCACCCAAAGGACAGCTAAAAGTAATCTTCGTCTAATCATTAGGAGAAATAATGACTTGAGTATAATCAGAATATTTATCTAGAAAGTAATATATTGAATGTGGTAACCTTTTTAACATTTGGTCAAGGGAGGGAATCGAAAAATTATTTTTTCTAATCGTAGCAATTAATTTCCTATAGTTAGTACAATCGTGCCAGCTGTACTTAGCTTGAGCGGGAACTAGCTCATTTTTATCATTTCTAATTATGGTAATATCAATCTTCCTAGGAGCAACTTAAACAGAACTAACCCAATCACTATAAGAAATAGGAAGGTCTAACCGGCTATATACTTCCTAATATTTCCTATAAGGTTAGGTTTAAATGCCTTTAACAATTATAGTAGGGTTTGGCATTATCTTCCAAATGGATTCTATGCTGCACAATTAAGGGGCTAATACCCAGTCTAATTAAGAAGCAATAATCAGAGCTACGGATTCATTGGGTCCTAAATAGAGTACTTAAGAGAATTAGGAAGAGGTTTCAGTTCAAGAGATGCATGAGGGGAATCAAACTCAATAGTAAAGCAATCAAACATTTAGAAGATCGAAGAGCACAAGTCATCAAATTCAAACACATTATATACGGACTCATCATTTATAAGAAAAGACTCATATTCAACAGCAAATATATCATCAAATTATCATCAAAAATAGAATCCTCTACCTAATTAAGTGTAGAAGCCTATATAGAATCAAGTTTTATATGTTGTCTTTGCAAATTAAAGATGTCAACTCTAGAGTCATATTACCATAAGGCAATCTCAGCATTTTATTTCTATAGCTATTCAGAGCATTTGAAGCAGCCAAGAGAGAATGCCCTAAAATGACAAGGATCTGATTAGCAAACATTAGATGCCTTCTTAGTTTCAAACACAATAAAGTTCACTGGGTAAATAAGTTCAGCCACCTTAATCAGCACATTATCTACCACACTCCTCAATAACCATCTTGGTAGGTTTTAGCTCACATAATCCTAGCCTCTTGTACTTAGTGAATGGTAACAACTTGACATTGACCCCTAAGTCAAGCGACGCCTATGAATGATTTGCTACCCTATGACTATAGGGTAATCGAGGTCCTTGTACTTTACTGGGATCTGATAGAACTAGCACTAGTGGCTGAGAAAACCTTCTTATGAACACTAGTGGCTCTCATGGTAGTACACAAGTCCTCTAGAAACCTAGCATAATGGGATGTCTATTGAATAGCATCAAGCAATGGAATGTTGATTTTGACTTAAGAGAAAATCTCTCTTATCTTATCAACAAGGGTCTGGTCTTTCTTTTGAATCTATAGGGGAAGTTAGGTATGGGCTTATGAACTTGCTCAAGAATTATAGTAGAAGAAGAATCTTCAGGAGATGAAGGATTAATAAAGTTATTCTTTTTAGACTCCTCTCGATTTCATAAGATAGGTCAGAAGGGAAATTAGTATAGATACCATCAATAGTATCTATGATGTATTATATGAACCAGTCTCTAGGGAAGAAGAGAGAGTTTGGAAAAACATATAAGGGTATTTATAGGTTTCTTTAGAATTACCCACTTAATTATCAATCTCTTCGCCTGCTCTAAAAGATATAATTACATTTACTTTCCTCACATTATCACTCAGGAAAGTCCAACTGAAGAAGAAGATGGGGCAAGACTCTTAGGATTCACCTCTGGATGACTAGGAAAAGTATTTAGCTTCCTAGTAGATGATGCTAACTGAGAAAATTATTCAGTCATCATTCTCATCATCATTTCCATAGTAGCATTCACCATTCCTTCAATGTTACTGTTAAGTCTGATACCAATCTTATCGATGTCAGTATGACTAAGAGTAGGTTAGGTATGAGCAATAATATATCGTGGTCTAGGTGCACTAGGCATTTCTTAAAAGGTCTCCTCTCAATCTCATCAATCTCATCAATGTTAGTATAACCAAAGGATAGGAAAAAAACTGGGAGTTGTTTTTAGAAAATGCTCCAGATTGAGAGTTAGGAACCACAAAATTTGGTTCATTACTCCAAGAAAAGTTAGGATGATTTTTCCACCCTGGGTTAACATATGGGGAGAATGAGTAATTCATGGGTCTTTGGTAGGCTATATTCACTACTGGTTAGTAGATAGCAGGTGAGCAAAGTAAGAGCGTAAACTCAATGTATGGTCTAAGACTTGGCAATCAAAATAAGGCACTGAAGAAGTATGAGACAGTTGGGGATGTTGAATAGATAACCTTTGCAACATGTTCTCCAAGGCCACAATCTTAGACTCAAGATAACTAACAGTAGAAACTACATCTATTCCACACCTAGTACCAAAACTAAAACTTAAACTATCACCTCTAGCGGCATTCCATCGTATAGTCTTTTCAGCTCAGCCTTCTGAAAACTCCCAAGCAGCAGTGAAACTCTTGGAAAGAAAGTCACCTGAACAATGGTGTCTCACAAGGTTCTGGTATGTTAATCAAGTCTTCATAAACAATTTAACAAAGACATGATTTGTTTGGGCTTCAAAAGTGTCCACTTAAGTACTTCAAATCGCTTAGTTTTTACTCCTAATCGGGATTATTTTTGGGTTTTATTTGGTTTTTGTGATTTTATAGGAAATAATGATTTAATGAATCAATAACTGTCAAATGCAAGGAACAATAGTCAGACATTAAGACAATGCAGTTCAATCACAAATTTTGGCCTAGACCAATAGTTAGCGCCTAATATTTTCTCTTAAATTAGGCCATGGTCCACCACCTTAATTCAATCCAAAATTGGAAGGCTTATTTTCTCAGCAAAATTTCAATATGATTTGGCAAGTAAATTAAGGACGTGGATTAGTAGCATAATTTAGAAATTGAGCACAATTTGGAAAAGTGGAATACTAGCTTGGGTATTAAGAATTCTAATGTAATTAGGAAAGTATAGGAACTGGCACTAGTATAAATAGGGGTCTCAGTGGTGCTTATAAGTCATTAGTTTCTTTCCTCTCAATTCTAGCCTTAATTCCTAGTAGTTTTAGAGATTATTATAATTTCTGAGATTCTTTCGATTCTAGTTTTATGCAATTATTTTAGTTTTAATTTTATTTCAATTTTTCTAGTTCTAGTTTCGATTCAAGTTTTGCAGTTACAATTTTTGTTTGATTTTAGCTTCTCCAAAAATTCTTTTGATTAGAATTTCAATTTTTACTACTCCCTTTGGTTTATGGTGGATGTTGATTTTCATGATTGACACCAATCGAAGATTGAATATTCTCCGTTGGCTTTTAAATGCATATGGTAATCTCTTTCCTCTCCCTTGCCTTTTATTTAGAATTTTTTATTTCGTAAGTAGTTGTAATAATTCTTTTGGCAGTTATTTAATTTACAATTTTAATGATGTTTAGATTAATTTTAATTTCTGTCAGTTGAATGATTATGGTTTGCTTATTTACTCTCTTTAGCCAAATTATCATAGGTTAGTTAGTTATAGTGGCCTAGATTCAACCAGATCCCTGTGGATTCGACCCTCAAGTACTAGGGCTAACAACTGTACACTTGCAGCAAAATTTTACATCCTTTTCGGATCGTATCAAACTTTTGACGCCATTGCAGGGGATGGTGGTTTGAATTTAGATCACTATTTTTCTTTTTGTTTATTATCGTCATTATTTTCAGAATTTTTTTAATAGATTCCTTTCATAATTTTTGTTAGTAGATTAAAATGATATCATTCTAATTTCCTATTTTATTGTCTTTTTGGCAAAAAATAAAAAATCCTAAAATTAAAATTTCTTTTTTTGAAAAAACGATGGCTGTTTTCCACTTCCCCCAACATGAGCATGAATTATTCTTACGGTATTTTGACTACTTGAATAATTTTATTACTCAATGTGGATACTATACAGAAAAGTGGGAAATTTTTAGGGTGATTAATGAGGGGTTGAATGGTGAGACTGGAATTCTTTCAGAATATTTTAGGTTTCTTTCCAAAACTATTGATGAGGCTATGAACTTGCTTGGTGCGTAGCTAGGGATACTTATTAGTTCAAATAGATTGCTTATGCTTCTGGGACTTTTGCTATGATTTTGATCATCACTCTCACTCATGCCCCCTATATGTTCGATTCAAAGCTAAAATTGAGAATAGCATAGAAATTGCACTCAACTCAATGGAGCATATGATCGCTAATATGTTTAACCAGTTCTTAAAACTAGTTCAGAAACAAAATGAATGCAATTCCAATGAGGAGGAGCATAAACTTGAGGAGGTTACCGCAGAGATGTTATTGCTAGTCTTGAACTTATTGGTATTGTATCCTGGACCTTCGTTGAGTTAGTCCATGAACCATTTACTTGCTGACCACCATCTAAATGATGATTTTGGGCTTGTGGATACAGAGATAGAATGACTTAAGGGGAGAGTCAATAAGTTTGATAGGTTTCTAGGTAACTATAGAGGGTATAGTCCCTTCCTTAACCATTGTTACTTTTACCTAGATGACATTACTAGGAGTATTGTTTAGCTAATCTTGTCTCATTGTTTTGTTGACTATTCCAAGGCATTTGATAAGCTAAAAAGGGCACTATGCATTGCTATTATGTTCATATTTATGTTCTCTAGTTGCACTTGATCGAGATGCATGTGCAGGCTGGTGGCATCTTGAATAAGGTAGAGTGTCTAATGCTCTATGAACCACTGGGTTAGCTTAGATAAATTCAGTATCCAACTTAGGATCATTGTTCTAACCATTGTTATAAGAGAAAGCTCTAAGTTAAAAGTATAAATTGGGTTTGGTTAGGCCTAAATCCAAGACAAGTTAGCCATCAAGAGGCTAATCATAATCCAAGCCAACAAAATCTAACTACTAATCATCACATAATCACAACTAAAACTTAAATGAACAAAGCTAACAACTAAACTAATCAAGCATGAAATGGAAGAATAAACGTGGTCTAACTTGGATTAAAACAACTAATAAACACAAAATCACAATAAAAACTAAACATTTAAACTAAACATAATCTAGATTAACATGCTCAAATGAAAGAAGTAAGAACAAAATATGAAATAGATAAAGAGGGAGAAGAGAAAACTTAGGCTTAATTGAGTCAAGATCAAATCAACAAGCATGAATGCAAAATCCACCCAAAAAAATCTTAATCTCCCTAATCTAATTCCCCATATTGGGCTTTTTATTGGCTAAAACTATGCTAAAAACTCTCCAAAAGTCTCTAAAGGAACCCTACAAAAATGCCTGAAGAAGCCCTTTAAATAGAAATTGAACCGAGTGAGAAAGGGCCATGAAGAACAAGGGGTACGGTGGCCTCCACCACCACAACTGCCCTTCGTCTCTTGCTTTCCTTTTTTGCTCCTTTTTATGGCAGTTACTTGATTGAACTTATTGCGTACAAAAGTAAACAAAATAAGTAAAAATCCTAAAGATTATATTATTATACGAGCTAAAATTTGGAGAGAAATGCATATAAAATATGACAATTTAGTACTGATCAAATACTTCTACACCTATCGTTTGCTCGTCCTCGAACAAAACAAAAGAAAGATTGACCTATGAACCTAACTCACTTTTGTAGGAATCATGATTGCATTTAGCATATAAAATAAGCCCTTTGAGCCCCTTGGTTCCCCCAAGTAAACGAGTGAGGTCCCTTGAGTATTTGCAGAAGATATACCCACAAAATTTTTGAAATATTTTGGATCTTTTTTCAAAAGCAAAGCATATATACAAGGCAAAAAGGAAAATATGTATACATCTAGATCAATTCTATCACCTTGCAACCTAGCTACTAATCCATATACAAGTAAAACTTGCATTCATGACACACATAGGCTACAAATGGATCCCGACTTTAATTTTTCACCCCACACAGCGCAATGGCACAATTTGTACATGTTGGTCCTCTACACAAAGTGTATTGACTCTCAATGATGGGCTAAAACCGGGCCAAAGGTCATTTTCACTTGGCTAATGGACTTTCCTTCATTTGGTCTCATTTTTTCTTCTTTTTTCCACTTGTCTCCTTATGCTCCTTAGTCCGATTCGGTAGTTATTGGCTTATTAGGCCTTAAACTCCTGGAGGAACAACTTAACACATATTTGTACTTCTTTCCTATTAAGGGTTTTAATTTGGATATGCAAAGCACTTATTTAAGCCCAAATAAAAGTACCGGAATTAAGCTTACTTTTATACTCTTGTTTTTCTCTCTCTTTTTTTTTTCTCAGTTTGGTGACAAAGCTAGAAGTCAACTAACCAATTACAGTCCCCCTAAACCCAAATTTCAACAGCTAACACTAAAAGTCAATGGTCAACTGTGCAAGGTAGGTATAGAATTACACATGTGAAATGGGGTTATTATGAAAAATCAGAAACTACATTGTAGACAAGTGTTCCATCATGCATATTCAACCTACATACAAGCTAGCAAATAAGCTATTAAAGATCAAAAACTAATCAAAAAGGCACAAAAGTCTCCCAAAGCTAAGAAGAAAAATTACACAAAAATTGAAAAATTTCACGAAAATTTGCTCAAAAGGGTATATGACTTCCCCACCGCTACACCTAAATCTCACAATATCCTCATTGGGAGCCGAGGAATCACCGCTAACCACAAAAACACACAAAATAAGGAACAAAAACAAAACACACAAGAATACCTAACAAAGACACATATACACAGGCTAACACACTCCCCTCGAAAACACAAACTCTTCTAATTGACAATATGAACACGCATATATACGAAACTAACACCACCAACAATGAATATATACAAAGCTAACAATGCCACTAATAACCAAAACACAACTGTGCACAAAAAACACACAAAGGTGATCATAGCCATCAATTGGCTTCATAACATCCCAAGTTTCACCTCAATAGTGATCTCCAACAAAAACACAACCTAATATCCATAACTAATCAAAAAGAAAAAGAAAGAAAATAAAAACACAGGAGTAGAGTTAGAACAATTATACCAAGTCGGATACAGATTGCACCCAAACTATGCCTCTCTAAGATAGTGCTATGGACGCTTGAAGAGCATGTCTCTCAAGACTTGCATCTTCAATTTGGACGCCATTAAAGCCCATAAGAGATTATCATGTGCCATTGTATAAATCTCAAAATGATGTGAATAAGAGAACCCTAATAAGATCATAGCAAAGATAGTCAGTGCCCTCTTAAACATATCAAACGCCAGAGAAAAATCAAAGGCAGGATAAAAAAAAAGTACTCCACTTGATCTTCCTGAGTACATCCTCTAGGTATGCTCAAGAAGGGTCAAAGGAGGGAGTACACCCTCTAATGTCACGTAGGGACTCATAAAATGATGCAAATGAGAGGGGTGATGGAAAGGAAGGAGGATGAAATGGGGTCTAAATCAAGTGACTCAGTGTAAATGAGGTCTATATACTCAATGTTAGGAGTGACACTAACCACCACACCAGCACCACAAAACTCCTCAAAAGGAGCCTCCTCAAGAAATGACTCAACCAAAGAAGGTTCTTCCAAACAATCAAGCAAATCATCCTCAGCACAACTAGCATCACCCTTGGAAGAATCACCCATATCTAAGCTCGTGCACTGAGCTAAAATGAGGGGAGAAGCAATCAAGGTCAAGTCACCAATGATAGTGTCTCTAGGTGTGCTAGATAAGGATGAAGCAACTAATGGTAAAAAGATCAAGGGATGGTCAAGCACTTTCTCTAGGCTAGTCAAAGTTGACTCAATTCTAGAATCGACCTCTAGAGGAAGAGAATACTTGTAATCATCATAGGGGAACCTAACTATAAGGGAAGTTAGACTAGGATCGATCTCATGCAATAGACCACACTCCCTCGTCTCATTAACAAAGTGCATATGTCGCTCGTTCAATGTCAATATCATAGCATTAAGCCTAGCATAACATTCACCGAAAATATCACAATAGGGACAAGAATTTGCATCATGGTCAAAGGATTGACAATAAGAGCACATAACATGAGGGTTAAAAGAATGGTGATGATAAGAATCCCATGGAGATTGAGCATGCAAATAATAGGGAAGTGGGGAAGGGTGCACAAAAGACTCACTAGCACACTCATGTTGCCATTGATACCTAGCTGAAGACTCAAACAAGTCCCACATATCATCAACATCAAAAGAGCACAAACCACCATAACACATGAACTCGATAGTGGCTTGAGTCTCATGTGTTATCTCCTCAGGCACAACATTACATATTTTTTATTTTTCGTATATGAAATGAACACATTGAGTGTGATAATCATTTAATCTAGATAACTATTGCAAAAAAGGTTTATGCTCGAATTGAGGCAAATGGAAAATATCCATTTTGATTTTTTTTCCAAAACTTTTGATTTTTCAAATTTTTGGTTTTGGATTTTCTAAAAGTCTAGCCTCAAATGCTTAGGTAAACCTCGATATT
>NCQV01048158.1:4408-16015 GCA_002740545.1 Lophocereus schottii
GAATCAAAGTTAACAGCAATGTCCTCCTCAGTTAAGACCAAATTTCAGAGTGCTCCAAAACTGGAATTTTGTGCACACTTCACATGTTTGGGGCCATTTCTCCCAATATTGAAATTCAATGCCTAATTTCAGCTTATAGGGATAAAATAGACATCTCAGGGAATCACAAAAATTTGGCCTTGCATCATTAGGGCTTTTCTGGGTAGAATATTAATTTGACCCAAATTCAGCAAGTTTTCTGATAAGAACCAGCACTGTATGAGTTGCGATTTTTATCCCTTGACGGAATCAAAATGGAACCAAACTAGGGACTTTATTGCATGATCCTAAAGTTAACTTCCTCAACTTCCCAAATAAGCATAGATCAGTTGAATTAGACATCAATAGGATGGTGAGAAGCCAAGTCACAACCGAGTGATATGCTAGAATGGTGACCAATGTGACTAAGGAAATTTGACTTGAGCTTTGGTGTGGTGAGTGTGTGGCCTAGAGTTGCCTTGGGGCTTGGTATGAATCACTTAGGCTTTACAAACTAGATGAAATAGAATAAACAACTTATTTCATCCTGACCTCATTTATTGCAAAGTTGTAAGCCAAGCATGCCCTTGATGCTATATGCATCAAACTCCCTTCTTTGGAAGGATACGCCCTTAAATCCTTGTGACTAAAACCCAAGGATACAAATCTTGACAACTTGTTGCACCCTGTGAGAAAAATCATTATGCTAAGAGTATCACCCTTCTTAAATGCATAGGAGTTGCTGAAGCCTTTAGGGGATGCTCCAATGGGATGAATAATCCTTCTAACATTTGGAGACATCGAAAGTTTCAATATAATCATCACAACTTAAACCAAGGGAGATTTTCTTATCATTCACGAGCTTGACTTATGGAAAACTCACTTTTAACGGCAAAAGAGCTGAATGATCGTTGTGACAACAGTGGTGAGGATTTCACATTTGTCTTAGAAGTGCAAATGATTTCTTTGTGGAGCTTCACTTTTTGTAGGGTTTCATATAGAGAGAAATTTAGGAGATTAAGAGTGAGAGTTTGGACTTGGAAGTTAGGATGCCTATGAAAGACATCCTTGGGTCTAAATTTCAATGGTCTCCCAAAAAGAGATACGAACCATCCATAGGAAACACATTATAGATAGCCTCATTCCTTAATTTGATCATTGAAAATGAAAGTAGAGCTTCCTTAGTGATGTTCACCTCAATTCCCAAATTGGGACAATGGAGAGGATAAGAGTGAGATTGAGGGACAATAGGTAGTACAACCTCTAATTTGGCTTTCATTCAACATCTTTCTCTTTAAAATCTACAAGGATCTCATTTTCTTGCTTAGCATCTTCTTGACCCATGGTAGGCTCCTCTTCTTTTTGAACCTGAACTTAAACCTCTATAGTTTCTTTAAAGGAAGGAACAAGTATAGAATCCATTTGAATGGGATCTTGAATAGAGCTCTCATCCATGGCCAGACTTTCTCTCTCTTTTCTAATCAAAAACTAATGCAAACTCATCTCCTTTTTCGAGCTTGATCTCTTTTTGAGCAACAATAGGTCTTTCCTTCTTGAGTTCTTCATCAACGGGTAGATCTTGATGGAATCTCACAGTCATGCATGATTTGAACCGACTCCAAGTCTTAACTCTAAGCTTGCCTTGAATAGCTCTTTCCCTCCTAAGGCATTTGATCCAATACTTGGCATAACCTTTGAGTTTTTGAGTAGCTATCATGAAGCTCTCTTCATCTGAGCATCCTTTTGTCTCAAAATCATCTTCAAGTGTTTGAACCATCTAAAATAGATGGTAGGATCCAAACTAATACCATCAAAGTATGATAGCTCTTTCCTTTCCTTTTTTATATGAGTCATTTGCTTGCTAAGCTTTCTTATTTGAGCTTCAAGCCCAGCAATGACTCTACCTATCTCATAGGCTTGCTGAGAAGCAGTTCCCCTTGTTAACCATGGTTCATAGTAGTTTGTAAAATGAAAAAGGGAAAAGGATGGAAATAGGGAAGTATAGATGTGCTAGAAGAGGCACGGATAAGAAATTGAGAAAATGGAAGTAGCACGATCGTGCTCAGTGGCATGGGGGTGGGTTTGGCAAATCTCCGGAACAAAAATGGGAGTGCAGGAAAGGTAGCATGATCGTGCCAAGCAACACGGGGCGCTCATGCCAAATCTCTACATGGGTATTTTTTGATGGCCTTTTTGAGAAAGCCTTTTGTGGGGTTTTAGGGATGTGTTTAGGTTAGGGATTGTGTTTGTGCTATAATTACGATTCCTTGCAGACTCAAGGAGGTTGATAAAAGTTGGTAAATGAAGGAAAATTTCTAAGAGCTAAAATGTGGATTTTTTGGGGTGCAATCAAAAAGGAAGTGAGCTGTTTGACTCAATGAAGGATATAATTTAATAACCACCCTAAAGAAGCTTTAGCTATGATACAAATTTGATGAGTGATAGAATCCTCAAACTCCTTACGTTAATAAGAGGAAAATAATCACACCAACGAATGCTTCTTTTAGATTCAATCTGAAGCAATCAATAAGATTGTGAGCTTTGACCTAAAGTAAGACCTAAAAGATAGATAAAACTCTTTCGACCAAGTTCCTTCCTTAAAGACTCATAGCCTCCCAAGAACAAATCTAGACGAAAGACTCAAAACTTTTCACCAAATTTATCTTCTAAAGGGTCTTAGCCACCAAAGAAGAATTCTAAAGGAAAGACCTTACTCATCAATCTTAATTAAAGAAATAAAGATGCAGAGATTTTAGTGAGAGAAAATAGCCATGTGTCTTTCCATTCATAATTCAACGCAAGCATAGTTTACACAGAGGTGTTGGGGTCTATAGATACCCGAAATAGAGGGGGTTAGCTATTATAATAGTGGGCTAAGTGCACCAAGTTTCTAAGGAAAATAAATTAAATTACCAAGATAATTACAACCATGCTGAGTCGTACCTTTTCATGATACTTCCCACTCCTTCTAGGAGGGTTCTAGAAGGGTATACACCTCCAATGAGTGCCCACCACTTGGTAAATCTTCCTTGGTATGTCTAAAACTGCCAATGCTAATTAATCTCAAAAATAGCAGTTGTATCCTCCTCTGCTAAATTTCAGATTGCTCCAAAGCTGTAATTCTATACACACTCCACATATTTTGCCATTTCTCTAAATATTGAAATCTAATGCCTAATTTTAGCTTACGAGCCTAAAATAGACATCTTAGATAATCACCAAAAACTTAGGATTGCTTCATTTGGGCTTTGATAGGTAGGATATTAACTTAACCTAAATTCAATAAGTTTTTCGATAAAAACTAGCACCATACGAGTTGGGGTTTTTATCACTTTAGGAATCAAAACACAATCTAAGTCAGGATTTTATTACATGATCCTAAATTTAACTCCCTAAGTTTCCCAAAGAAGCATATATCACCCTGATTGGACATCGATAAGGTGGTGAGAAGCTAATTGAAACCAAGTGGTATGTTGGAACAGTGACCAACTTGACCAAAGAAAGTTGACTTGGACCTCGATGTTGGATGAGTGTGTAGGCAAGTGTTGCCTTGGGGCTTGGTATACAGTACTTAAGCCTCGCAAACTAGATGAAATAGAATAAATAATATATTTCATCGAAAACTCATTTATTACAAAGTTGAAAACGAAACATGCTTTTGATGCTGTATGCATAAAAAAGGGGCCATCACGCTCAGATCTTGGGGCATACCACGGGCCGTGGTCCCCACCATGACCTAGTCATGGTGTCCACTAGTCAGGTCGTACTTTCTTGTTTGCCTTACTACTTCATCCTAGATCCTCCTAGACCTGGATATTGGCCATGGTACATCCATGTTGTGCACCTTTAGGTCTCTTTTAGTGCCATCTTTTATCCACAAGACCTCAAAATTATCATTCTGCTCATATAAATTGGCTTACAAAGTCAAAATCTGGGAACACTCTCAAAATAAGCAAAACCGAGCTTAGTAGCATAAACAAGGGCATAAATTGTACAATTAAGCACACATAAAATGACTCCTGAACACTTGTTAAATCTTGTGCAAATATAACATTCATCACTGCCTTGTGCTTAAATCTTAGCTTGTCCTCCAGCAAGTACTAGATGAAATTAATAAGGGGAGATGCATCTGGGACTCAAAAATATATTAACCTCCTCAAACTAGGAAACTCAAATCACATCACAATCAAGAATATCAATCAATGACAACCACAAATAGTGCACAATACATTTCAAAATTTAGGAAAGGTGGATGTTTTTTAAAAAAAAAAATACAACCACCAGCTAGATATGAAATTTATCACCCCCAAAGAACCACAAAACACATCCTGTAAGTACAAGGAATTCTACAATTAAATAGACTGGTAGAACCTAACTTTTCGTGAAATATAGATCATTTCCACTTACATGTTTGAAATATAGCATGTGCTCATTTAGGACTCATTCCAAAGATGCAAACCGTCATATGCTTGCCAAGACTCTCAAATCCTCTACCATTAAAAATGCAACGTGCAAATAATAATCAAGAGGACTTTACTTAGGTTGTAATGTGGGCTAAAAGGAGTGGATTAACAAATTTGGACAATGTAGAGCTATTTAGCCATGTGACTGGGGAATAACCAATTAAAGCAGCAATTAACAATGAAGTTTTTACCGACACTCCAAAACCAAAGAATACAACAAATATCCTCTATGAATTAAATAGGAAGTGAGCCACAAAGGGAGGAGCTGAAGTTATTTACATATCCAATGCCAATCACTTACTTTTTTTCTTGTTCTTTTTCCTTTCTTTTCTTTTTTTTTCAACTTGATTTTTCTTCTTTTCTTTCATTTTTTTAGGAAATGAAATGAGAATTTAAATTATTGAAAGTGATAGGATCTCTAACTATCAACCCACAACCTAATTCATAAATGTAGAACACGAATAAGAGTGGAACGAAACCAAGTGTTGAATGTCATCAATCCCTCAACGAGCCAACGCAAGAAGCCACCTTAGACTGAATTACCCCCAAAACCGGTCACTTCATGGATGAAGTCCATAAGCATGGCTTAAAGGTAAGAATATGTGCATGGTGAAGGGTGTATATGAAGGATTCATAAACACGACGGATACAAGCTCAGAGGGAAAGCAAATAGGAGAAACATGTAACACGATGGTGTACTATTTGGCTATGTGGCTAACATGTTCAAAAACAAAGAAATGCCTCTGTCATCTAAAAAAATATGCACATGCGAATGTGGTTTTGATGGAAAATTTAGGTGAATTCTGGAGATGCAACATGGAAGAGTTACTCATATGCAAGAACATGAGACTAATATGATGAATTAGTACGAAGAAAGCTCAAATTCTCACGAGATATCTACCAAAGTCTCACTTAGCTCATTAAATGACTATCATATATGAACATTAGTGCTAAAGACTCCAAGGGGCCAACATAGTTCTCAATCAAGACAAGGGTCAAAACAAGAAACATTTAAAAAGCTTTCATAAATTTTAGCGCTAAAAGGGACTACGCATCAAAAGTTACTCTAGATTGTGTAAGTTATTTTGTCTAAAGAATCATCATTGGAGGGCATCTCAAACTAATCCACATTTGCAAACCTAAAATGCAACTAATGTAACACACTAGTACAAATAAAAAGAAACCAAAAACTATGTGCTTTAACAAGTACGCAAATTTTTTAAAAAAATGGAAAACATGAAACTACCCTTTCCTCATGCACAGATAAAGCACTATTGAAAGGAAATAAATAGGGGGAAGGGAAGAGGGAAACACAACAGAACAATCTCACCAATTAGGTGTCGGATGCACCTATGCTAAGGCCTCCTCATGAGTGTATAAATAGAGCAACAAGTAACCACTCCATTACAACTTTAAGACTCGACTCATCGCAACAGGCACTGTCAATACACATAGAACCTTGCCAAACACCACAACACGGGATTCGCAAGCACGGTAGTTAGAGAACATCAAGATAATTACAATAAAGAAAGTAAGCCCTCTCTTCAAGAAACCCAAAGCCATAGAAAAATCAAAAGAGAAATCATTCCATATGATTTTTCTAAATGCAACGACTAAGTACATCCAATAGGGGTTAAGGGAGACATATACCCAACTAAAGTAACCTAGGGACACAAAATTATCAACATTCCCACCAAGCACACCAAACATATTGTCCTCATTGCCTAAATAACATTAGCATTACAAATCATAGGATTATTAATGTGCTCATCAAGATAATACTCGAGGGACTAAGAGGATAGTGAACAAAGAGGGGATGCATGCGAATGAACAAAGGGATTAGGGAGAACACTATGATCAAAACCAAGGTTGAGAGACTCCTCATGCATAAACACATTAAACACATCAAATGACCCCTCTAAAGGAGCTGCAACAAGATCATACACCTGATCAATAGTATCTTCTGACTCAAAACATGCATCAACAACACCAAACCTATCAACAACTCTGAAAGGCTTTCCCATCTCAAGCCCTATGCACTGAGTTAAAGGAAATGATGAATTAGGTAAGGTCAAGGCAACATTAGCATTATACACGGGTGATATAAAGTCAGGTTTAGCATAATGTGTATAGTAAGGACACGAATTAATAGCATGGTTAGAAGAATTACTTAAGTCACACCAAAAAGAGGCATAACAAGATCTAGCATAGAATGCACAACGATAAAAAATGACATCTAGAAACACGACTAGCCTTCTCAAATTGAAATGAATTCTATGTAATCTACTCAAGAAAATACCATTCCTGATCAACACTTTTAGCAAGAAAACCCCAATACTCTTATTATTTACACCTTCATCAACAATGTCCAAAATCTCACACTTACCCACACAATAACCACTATGAGCAACAAAAGCATTCAAACGCTTAAAATACCTCCAAAATAATTCATGATTGAATTAGAAAAATGAAAAATTGTAATAACTAACTTATCTTGAATATCAATAAGTCTGCTTCAGTACACCTCATGATGATGATGTATATCCTAATATTTATCTCCATTGGCCTTTTTAAAACTTGTTTTTAGCTTCTTCATAATGTGGTGTCGCTTAGCAATTTTACGATTTGTGGGACTGACCTATAGTTGAGCTTTCACCAACTTGGAAAAGAGGGATCCTTACTCCACAATTCACAATATTTAAGCTCGGCATTGGGCCGTGGGTAAGGAAGAACAGACAATAAGATAAGAGAGTGGTTTGATAGCCGTATAGTCAGAGACTCAGGCTACACATAGTCAAGCACACTATGTGCATAATGGTTGACTAATACTCGATCAATCTTAGACTAAATACTTTTGTTAGCTAAGTGAAACAAGCACCAACTATCCTTAATCCCAGAAGTTGACATGTTGAAAGATAATATACAAGATCTTTAATCTCATTCTCAGTTGCCTCAGTACTACATTATTTATCGCTGACGCTTAATCAACATTGAGATCTCCTAGTAGACACATGCATCTTGATAGATATAAGGCAGTACATGGGTCTTCATGCCATAAATAAAGGTAATATAGAATAACTTTGGTTGCATCCATAAATAAAGGCGATATAGAATAGATTTTTGGATAGATTTTTAGGCAACCTTATAATGTACTAAGGTGTTTGTAACATGAATGACAGATATGTTATAATGCTTGGGTCTTCACACCAACAAAATCCTATGTTTGGGATAACATATGTTGTTAGTATGCCACTGCTAGCCTCTAAACATGCAATCCAAAGAGACCAAAGAACTTCAAAGGCAGATTAGTAACTTGATAGCCAAAGGGTATATGAGGGAAAGTATGAGTCCTTGTTGGATTCTAACTCTTCTAGTTCTAGAAAAGGATGAGACTTTCTGCATGTGTGTGAATAGTAAAGCCATTAACAACATTACAATGAAGTATATGTATCCCATATCTAGACTTTATAACATGCATGATGAACTTTATGGTCCTACACTATTCTCTAAAGTTGAATTGAGGAGTAGTTATAACCAATTTTAAATGGAAGAATGATATGAATGGAAGGTAATCTTTAGAAAAAGGGTGGTCTTTATGAATGGCTAGTCTTGCCTTATGGGCTCTCTAATGCCCCTAACATATTCATAGGACTCATGAAAAAGTCCTCAAGTTATTCCTTGGGAAAATTGTTGCAGTCTACTTTAGACACACTTGTCTTTTCCAAAGATGTGGAAGAACATCTTTAACACCTTCAAGTCATGTTCACTATTCCAAGGGTCCAAACCTTTATACCAAGATCGAGAAGAGGGAATTCTTTAATGCGAGTATGGCATTCTTTGTATATGTTGTTTCCAAAGATGAGATTTCCATGGACCTATCCACGGATGAGGATGTAATGCCTTGCCCACTCCTACTAACATCATTAAGGCAAGGAGTTTTCATAGATTGACTTCATTCTGTAGACTGTTCATATAAAATTTTAGCACTCTGACTACCCTTTGATGAATTGGTTGAATAAAAGTAACTTTAAATTATCCAAAGCTTCCCAGAGCATCTTTAAGATGCTTAAGAACAAACTTTGTGAAGCCTTTATTCTAGTAGTTCTAGATTTTAGCCAAGCCATTGAAGTGGACTATAATGCAGCTGGAGTGGTCACACATGCAATTCTTATCCAAGACAACACCGCATTGTTTACTTTAGCGAGACGTTAAATGGCGTAGGGAAGAATTACAAAGCCTATAGATAAGAGTTATATGCTGTTATGAGCGCTCTTAAACATTAGGCTCACTATCTAAGGCGAAAGTAGTTTGTCCTCCACTCTGACCATGTGACTTTAAAATATCTCATAGGCTCAATCCAAGGCTTCCTAAGTACGTAGAGTTCCTACAATCCTTCTTGTTTGTGCTGAAGTACAATAAGGGAGTTCCAATGTAGTAACAGATGCTCTTTCAAGGTGCCACGCATTACTTTTATGTATGGAAGTCGCAATTCTTTCCCTCTAATTCCTTAAAAAAAACTACAAAGAGGATGTAAACTTCTCTTCCCATCTCAAACATGAAGGGAGGGGATTTAGGAATCCCTATGAATTTCCTTTCAACGGAATCAATTATGCATTCAAAAAGATCAATTTGGAAGCTTTTGTCAAAAAGGTTTATGGTAGTGGTCTAGGTAGCCACTTTGGCATCAGCAAGATTATTGACATCCTCTAAGAGTAGTATTATTGACCAAAGATTGGAAGAGATATTCATAATAACTTCTCAAAGTGTATTACATGTCATTAATAGAAGAGCCAGTTTCATCAAGGCATTTATCGCCCTCTTCTAGTACCTTAAGGACCTTGGGAAGATATGAGTATGGACTTCATTGTTGCTCTTCCTAGATCCCAAAGGGGTCATAATGTTATTATGGTGGTGTTTAATTAGTTCACAAAGCTAGTTGACTTTGTACATTGCCACAAGAGTGATGACGGTTCTTACATTAACCATTTCTATGTCAAAGAGATCATTAAATTACATGGAATTATAACAATCATAGTGTCCGACTGAGTTAGTCTTTAGCAGCACCTACCATGCTCAAATTGATAGGCAAATTGAACTAACATGTAAGACCCTCTCCACTTCGTGCAAGACTTTAGTGAATAAGAATGTGAGAACACGGGATGTTAAGCTTCTCCATGCTGATTTTTTCGATAACCAAACTCCATCCTTTACTACCAATCACTCCCCCTTTGGGGCAAGTTATGTGTCAGGCTAACTCATATTGAACTCATCCCTCTTCCAATTGTGTCTAGAGTGAGCTTTCATGCTGAAGAAAAAGGGAAAGAGATGTATAAGAAAATCGAAAAGGCGAATAAGATTGATAAGGCAAGAGCCAACAACAATGAAAATGTTCATTTGTTTAAACCCTGTGATTTCATGTGGTTACATTTGAGAAAGTAAAGGGTTCCTTCAAGGAGAAGGACTAAGCTCATTGCTAGGGAAGATAGTCCTTTACCTTGTTAGCAAGCATTAATGACAATATAATGCTTACAAGATTAAGTTGCCCGAAGAGTTTTAATGTGCCTTCTGCTTTTAATGTAGGTGACCTTATGCCTTACTTGGAAGGTGACAAAGATTTACAGACAAATCCTACATTAATGTTGTATGAAATTCATCTGCTCTCAAGCTTCAACTAAAGGCATCTAACTTATTCTAAATCATAGTCATGTAGGAGGCCATGTATGAATAAGCATGTAATAGAAGAAGATGAATCATCAAAAGGGTTGAATTAGCTCTAAATGAAGGCTAGTTTTTTATATTTCTTCTATAATTTCTTACATTTCTCATTTCAACAGTTAAACGTTAAGTGCACTAGTTTAATCCATAGTTTGTTTGTTTTTTTTTTTGGGTTTCTTTTTTTCATTTAACTAGGAGTTAAATCCTATTGCCTGTAAATTGCAAGGTTTGTATGCATTGGTGAACATTTAATATTTATCTAAATGAATGAAAATAGCTTACTTATTTGCAAAAATCTATACTTGTTTATCCCAGAGTCTTGGTGGTGAGTTAAGTGAATCCTTTAGATAGCTTGAGGGTGCCTTAGCCTTTAATCAACTATCAGTTTACGCTTGGTGGTGGCGTTGCCTTTATGTGTCATCCTTTGTTATTCGATATTGCCTAGGTCGCTGACTTTGACATTCTATCCACGTGTCTTAGCCTTGAAATAGCTGAGGCTTTAATGCTCTCCACCAAGCTATAATAATCAACCTACCAATCAACCTTATAAAGCCCATGTAGCAAGTATTGAAATAAAGGAAAGAATCAAATTCACGATCTTCCAGGAGATATAAATAACATGAAATTTTTGTAGAGAGATATATCAAGTGACAAACTCATTTAGTTTAAAATTCAAAATCTGAAAATCCTACAAATGATTAAGTGTTATATATTGGTGTGCCCTCTACCCTAAGCTTTCTAATAATGAGTAGAATCATTAGAAAAACAACCCAGGAAATTATAGCAAGTTCTGCAATTAAAGCAAAGAAAAAGGGGAATCATTTGTTAAATTAAAAGATTGGAATTTTCTACATTTGTACTTGCTTAATAGCATCCTTGGCAATCATGAATTAGGGGATTTAGTGCTTATCTTCAAGGAAAAATTATATGGAAGTCACTACTGAGCACCTATAAAATATCAACTCCTAAATTACTCATTTAATTGCCTAAAAAGCCCATCATCAAAATTGTACAAAACCAGCCTTGCATTGGGCCTTGGTTGGTTTAAGCTCCATAACTCGCTCACTATTCGGAATCTGAAGAGTGCCCCATAGATATATCCAGGGCTATCAATCCATATAGAGTTTTCAAAAATTGAACCCTTTATATTCAAAATTAATGTGAGAGTTGAAGAAAGTTTCTACTAAGAATATGGAAAAATAAAAACATAGTGGCTTTAGAGCACATTAGCTAAGATCCTTATTTATTAACACTAATTGCCTTGCCACTTTGCTAAACCTCACTTATATTCTCTTTAAAAGCCAGAAGTTGGCATAGCCCACGGAGGATCTTCCCTTAATGGCCCATTTCCTTGACTAATTAACGGAATCCCTTGAATCGAAACCATGGCATTATAGAGAGCCTTGGACCT